>PVKE010013718.1:0-36130 GCA_004027555.1 Craseonycteris thonglongyai
TTCTCCTCATTCTAATACAAAATTTGGCAAGTTTTATATTGTTAGCCATTTATATTACATACTTTAAAAGAGAATGCTGTAAGAGATGGTTACCATTCCAACACTCGTGAGCTCTGCTCAGTACCCTCTACTTGTGGGGGCAGAGGTTTATTAGGGAGACTAATGATAATAGCCATATTTTTCCTATTGTTTTTTTTTTTTATTTCCAGAAAAACTTAATATGTCCTAATCTAGTTTATTTTCACATAATTTTTATGAAGTAGGTAAGCCAAGGTGAATGTTCTTATTTTCCAATGTGCACACCTAGGAAACCAAATAACCCTTCATGCTAATGGCAAAGCTGACTAAGAAGAGAAAATGTCATCATGGCATTGGGTTTGAGAGAAATCTGAGCTATAGTCAGACAGACATGGGTTCTAGGCTCCACAACTGGTGTTACCTTGGTTACATTATTCAACTCTTCTGTGTTTCCTCATAAGGCAGTTGTTAGTAGCAAACCATGAAATACATGTAGAATGGTTAACGGGATGCTGGTACATAGACAGTGTTCAGTATGTCTTAGCTTTTGTCATTCTTACCAGGTAGCACCCTACATTCCTCCTGGTCATGATGCTGAGACAAGCTGGACTTAGAAAATTTTACCAGACTTTTTCTGGAGCCATATAATTATAGCCTTAGTTATAGGAAAGTTAAAATTATGATCACATACACACACACAGGGAAAGAGAGAATTACAGTTTAAAGAATGAAATTTAGATGCCACTACGTATATGATTACAAAGTCCATCATTTTTATCAGTGCCAAGTTAGTTGAAATTATAGTACATCACCCCTCAATAAAGGAAAGAGTGCCATTCTTAAGTGGTAGAAAAGATCATGACTTATTTTCACTGTACCCTGTGCAACTGGCAAGAATGTATTCTCTCTGGCTTCAGCTTTCAGGGCAATGCCTGATCTTTATCTGTTGCTGATGAATGCTATATATTTCCACATTTCCTGTAATCTCCAAAATCACACTTCATTTTCCTCTACTCAGATATTAGTAGAAATGAAGTGATCTCTTTTCCAGGACTTCAAACTGGAAAGGCATTTCCCAAAGCTCCATTGCAAACTAGAAGTTTCCCTTTCCGTGCATCTGCCAATTAGGCTCTCAGCCATTGAATTCACTAGGGGCTTCAGTCTAGAGGGTTCTAAGTGATTTTAAATTAATCCTAAAATAATTATCACCATATACATAATGCTCCTTTAATTTCTGTGATTTGGCAGCACCACTGAAAATGTCTCTTATTTATTAGCCCTTTCATTTTCAACATAAGCTAGGACTAGTCGTGTAACACTTATGAAGTTGATGAAATTCATCTGGGAGCCTTCTCTTCACCTCCAGTCTAGCACATAATTTTTTCATAGTAATGAGCAGGCCCTGTCTCCAGATTCTTTTGTCTCCTCTATTTGCAACATTGAGGATCAGAAAATATCCCATCAATCAACCCATCATCAATTTCTCTCAAAATAGTGTTTCACTTAGAATCCTAGTTTGAGTGGTTATCCTCAGAGAAATACACTTACTAATTTTTCATTAATTCACCTATCTTCTCCATATCCATGTTTTGAGTACTTAAAATACGCCAGGAGAAAAGTCATGAGGTACAGTCTCTGTCCATAAAATAGTTCAGGAGAGGAAGATACAGGAAAGGAGGTGAATAAATTAGCTTGGCAACTTCTATCTTGCCCTATTTCTGTTAATCTTGAACATCATAATAAATTCATATTATATCAAAAACTTTGTAGCAAAAAACTATAGTTGGTATATACTTAGTAAATAACTCAGTTATATTTAAAAAATTAAGTATGAAACACCATATAATTAAAAAAAAAATATGAAATAGTCTAGGCTTAGCCAATCATTAGATAGCAATTAAACAGGCATCCATGTAACTAACCAGCAACCAGCCTGAAAAATAGAACAGAATGAACTGATGTGCCTAACATATACTTCCTAGAAGATATATTCCCAACTTCTGTTCCCTAGATTAAAATTAGCTGATAGTCAGTGCTTATTATTCTCATTGGTATTTTAACACCTTTTCTACATTTCATGTATACATGCACAATATAGTGTGATAGCTTACATAGTTTTAAACTTTATATAAATGGGTCTGCATTGCACCTATTATCCTACATTGATATTTATAGATATAGTTCATCCTTTGCAGTAATATAACACTATTTATACACTTCTGTTAAAAACCAACACAGCAAGTCTAGGTTGTCCTCACCCTAAACGTTCCAAAGGAAGATATGGTCCTTGTCCAGATCCTAGGAGGGAGCTTCTAAGCCCTTAGAGTATCCTGACTAACACAAGTGTCCTTGTTACCTAAGGAGTTTGGGTGGAAATCTAACGTGAGAACGTATTTCATAATGTTTAATTTGCATTTCCTTAATGATAAATGAGGATGAGGTTTGTGTGATTTGAGGTTTTCTTTCCTGTAAATTGCCTATTCATATTTTTTGCACCTTCCTATTTCATTAATTCTCTTATTATTTATAGAAGTTCTTTAAGTGTTTGGAATGAATTATTTAACGGTTATAAATTTGTCAAATATATACTCCTGTGGTTCATCTTTTTACTTTGTTTACCAAAATTTATAGTACAAAAGGTTAAAAACACAATGTAGTAAAGTTTATAATTCTTTTTTTTAATAGTTTTTGTTTGAGAGATTTTTCCCTACATCAGTATCAGATATATCCCTCTATAGTTTCTCCTAAATATTTTACTTTTTTTCGCTATTTTTATGTGTGGTGTGATAATGAAAATATTTTTCTTTTTTCCCATAATAATTTTCCTCATAGCATTTCTATATAAGCAGTATGTCCCTCATGTTTAATGTTTCCTTTATTATAGACCAAGTTTCCATAAATGAATGGTTTCTTCCATTCCTTTCTTGTCTATTCTCATCCATTAATCTTTATGTGTATTCTTACACCAATAGCATACTTACTAATTACTACAACTGTATTTTAAAACTTGACTTAATTACTAAAACTTCGTATCCAGAAGAGTATGTTTTCACCATCTTGTTAATACACTAAATAGTTTTAAAGTCAGCTTTTTAATTTTCACAAAAACATTCGAGACTTCTATTGAAATAGCTTTGAATATATATATTTAATTATCAAAAGTGTACATGCTGGTGATATTTCATCTTCCTATGCATGACGTGATGATTCTGTACATTTCTGTACTTCATTTTTAGTATATTTCCATAAAATTATATTCTTTTCTCCATAAATTTTTGCATATTTTTTGTTAGATTTACTGCTAGGAATCATATGTGTTTTGGTTTCTATTATAATTAGTATTCAAAGGTACTTCTAATTGTTTGCTGTTGGTATGTAAAAACACAACTGATTTATAAATATTAATCATAAATCTTCCTGTACACTCAGTTCTAATAATTCTCCTGTCTGTTATCTAAGATTTTCTTTCTAGATAAATACATTACTAGCAGATAAAGACAACTTCAGTTTGCATTTCCTTATTTTCTTCAAACTGACTTAAATCTGACTCTGAGTCACCATCCTGCTGGACTGGTGGGAAATTCTACCTCAGTGTTATAGGTCATTATCTCCTCATACTCATATATCCAAGAGTATGTCCACAGCCCAGGGGCTTATGTGTCACCAAAGAGTCAGGGAGGCTCCACTGGTCAACAGTTACAGGTCCATGCTAGGTACCATTGATAAAATACTTTCCCTGTCCCAAACCACAGAACTCTTTCAGGTCTCGTGGTTTTGCTACTTTTGTGCCATGCATAAAGAACAGAAATCATCGCCAATCCTAGTCTAACTTCTTCAGGTCTAATTTCCACTGACCACACATACAGCCATCTCCTCTGAGATCCTCCTCCCTCTAAAACTGCTGCCACAGTTCCACATGAACAAGCAGGGGCAGGGGGGCGGGGAGGGGGGAGATGGAGAATTCCTCAACTTCACTTTTGATCCCTTTAATAAAAACAATCAAAGGTTCTTTCTACCTGAGTGCAACCAAATACACAAATTAAAATCTTAACAAGTTATCTACCCATATGCTAAAATCACCTTTAAACAGGTTGTTCTTTCTGCTAAGTTTTTATTTAGTGGTCAGAGGTTTGGTAATTATCTCTTGGCCATGGCCTGGGTAATTATCTCTTGGCACACAAATTACCTACCACTTTCCTCCCTCATATGTACACAGACTCTAGTTTTGGCCTATTTGGCTCCCTCATCCACTCACACATCTAATCTTTGCCTTCTTAAAACTTTTCCTAATGCAAAAAAATGAACACTAGCTCTTCTGATATGCTTTCTCACTGCCATATTTTCACTAAATCAGTAAAGACCCCTTTTTAGGAATCAAAAATAAGAAATAATTTTCCCCTTCACAAACATTTTTCCCCCCATCGGGAGGCCATTTACACAATAAGAAGGTAGTAACCTGGAAGACCACGTAGAATTCTTCAAGGTGCTGGCCTGTTTTTGTGAGTCAATGAAGTATCAAAGAGAGGGAAGCCCAAAGCAAATATAAAAGAATGTATAGACACTTCGTCAGACTAAGGAAACTGAGGGCAAGGGGAAATTTCTAGCAGAAGGTTCTATTGGTACAAAGGAACAGAGTTTTGGTCCATACTTTATTTATATATATATATTTAAAATTTTTGGAAGAGTAACATATACCTTTTAGCATAAATAGAAAGGAAAGGGTATGAACTATGAACTTGGGCTAAAAAATTAGGATTGGACAACTAAGGATCTTTTAATTCATATTAAATAATACATATTATCTTTTAGGTGATGGGATCCACTAAAAATACTTGAGTAGACAAGAGAGATAGTAATATAAAGTTAGTCTTCTTCTTCACTAATAATGTGATGTTATTGACTGATATCAGCTTAACATATTATCCCTTCTACAATTTTTACATTTTAAGGAAAATGTTATGTCATTAGCGAATTGCAAAACTGAAATAAAGAAATACCATTGCACAACAATTAGAATGGCTAAAATTTAGAAAAATGGCAATAGCAACTGCTGACAAGGATGTGTAGCAATAGGAACTCTGAATCATTTGTGAATCATTGCAAAATGATATAGCTGTGGGAGATAATTTGGCAATTTCTTACAAAGTCAAACATAGTCTTAATATATGATGTAGCTATTGCACACCTAGATAGTTTCCCAAATGAGATAAAAACTTATACATACACACACACACACACAAGCTGCATATGAATATTCATAGCAGCTTTACTTATAACTGTCAAAAACTGTAAGCAACCAAGATGTTCCTCAATAAATGAATGAATAAACAACGTTTAAGTGTGAGAAGAGATCATTCATAACAAAAGAAAGTTGAAGGCTCAAATACATCCTAACAATTTTAACCACTCTAGTAATGAAACAATGCTAATATGGAGCATTTTATAAAATCCTTTAGATGAAAAAGAAGAGAAGAGACATTATTTAATTTAAATTTCAACAAATTGGTATTATTCAACTATCCAGTGTTCCCAGGAGTATAAGTAAAGGCTTTCACAAATACTCTTAAGGATGGACAACTAAATTGTTTCAACTTTTTGGAGGTTGATTAGGCAAGTTTACCAATAACAATAGTGATAGCAAATAGTGATCATGGGCTATGTATCATTACAAGCACTCTTTAATATTTATTTACATTGACTCTGTAAGGTTTGTTACCATCTCCCATTTTACAGATAAGAAAATCTAGTCAAATAACTTACCTAGTAAAATGTTCACATACCTCTGAAGCAGAAATCTAAACTCAAGTATTCTGAGTTCATGGCCTTAACCTCTCTGCAGTACCACCTCGTGGTGTTTCATATACTTTTTGAAATGTGCCTGAATTGATAGTGAGACTAATAGATCAGGAGATGATTATCACGGAAATGATAGTTTGTTATTTACAGTTCCCAAGAGCAGGGGGGACACCAGGCGGTTCAGACTCACAGGGATCCACCAGCGTTAGCCTGAAGGCAGAAAAAGTGAGGGGAAAACGTAAGCTAGAGCCTTTATTGTGGTTTTCACAGGAAGCAACAGGCAAAAGGGATAATCAAAGTGAGCAGATTTGGGTTTGGGCCATTTGAATAATTCTGGCAGGCTCTGGGTTACAGGATAAATATTATTAATAATAGTACAAAGGAACGTTGCTTCTTGTGAAAGGCAAGAGCCAGGTAGAATTCAGAATATCGTCTCTAGAGTGATTGATTTGTAGATCAAAAGTGTGCTCATTGGGCTAGTTGTTTGCTATCTATTGAAATTAGATAACTGTAGGAGAGGCAGTCTCTGCAGGATCAGAAAGGCACCAGATGCCAGAGCATCAAGAACACAGGGAATAAGAAAATACATTCAAACACATATGTATGCTCTTTAACTCAGCAATTTACCATCAAGGAATTTCTAATGTAGAAATAACAGACATAAGCAGAGTTTACACACAAATGCTTAATGAACACAGCTTGCAACTGCTCAAATGTGCTCTCGACAAACTATGATGTTGGTATTTGTAGAGGCTAAGAAGCAATGCAGTGACCAAGAGAAGGCAGTTTGTGCTCCAGTAAAGCACTGTTACAGGTGTGGGTTTTCTGAAACTTCTAACCACTAGCCAGAACAGGAGGACATCAGAATCATCTGTAGGGCTTGTTAAAACAAGATCCAGATCACGGCTCACCAACTCCAGCATTTCTGATTCAGGTTACATGGGATGCGACCCCCAAAATATGCATTTTTTAACACATTCCAGGTGATGATGAGGCTGATGCTGCTGGTGTGGAGGCCATACTTTGCAATCCACCGCGCAAAAGGAAGAACTGTTGAATGAAGACACCAATTTGGAGAAGACACTCTAACAACTTAGCTAGACTGACAATGACAAAGGAGCAACCAACTACACCTGTGACAAGACTGGGTGAGCAAAGCTTGCCACCAGAGAGCATGTTAGAGATCTTGGGCTCCCCAGTTCGAACAGAGCTACTGTTCCGACCAGACCTGACTTAACTGGATGACAAGTATCCAAACATCACTCAACTTTCAAGTTAGGTTAAGTAGTGATTCTTTTTATTTTATTTTTTTTTATGATTTATTTTATTGCTTTTGTCAGAGACAAAGAGAGACAGAGATAGAGAGAGACAGAGAGAAGAGGGAGGGCCCAGAGCAGTCTCCATAGTTATATGTCATCAGTTTTCGACATGGTTTCGTTCCACACAGGTGTGCGGGGGCTGTGCAGGGCGGGAACTGGGCTGGGGGCCTCATGCAGGGGAGGCATGCCCCCTTGAGCTGGAGAACAAACCAGGGGCCTCCCACATGGGAAGAACACCCCAGTTCAGCATGTGGGCCTGCATGGGCCAGGGCCAGGATTTGATCCTCAGACCCCGGGGCTGCAAAGCGAGCGCTTAACCTGCTGAGCCGTCCCAGCTTACCCCAAGCGGTGATTCTGTGACACAGCTGTTTTGAGCAGCTGGCTGCAAGATAAACATTTGAAGGTCAATTATTATGTCTGAAATGCTCAGATGGCCAAGTCACATATGGGTTACTGAGGATCCCCAGAAAGGCATTAAAATTGTATATCGTAAAAGCTCAGATGCCAGGGATATTGTTCTGCAAAAACATGTTTCAATTTCTCTGTGGTTTCTTCCTTGGTACTACCGGTACCTTTCACACAGTCAAGTTCCATATATGTCCATTTGTGGGACTTGACTGTGTGAAAGGTAGCACTAAATATTAATGTCCCTTTGTTAGGATAATGACACAAGAGTTGTGCTTTGAAGTATATCACCTTTTCAATAAAAAAATAATAGAAAATCCTCACTGCATCTTTGCTCCAAATGTTAAACTCACTCACGATTTTTGTCACTTTATATCCAGAATTGTGAACCAAATGAAGAAATAAAATCACAGATAGTAGTTACCTTAAAAAAATTATTATCATTTTAAATTATAGTTTCTACTGCAAATTTTGTATAGAGCTCATTTGAATTATGAAATTGATCTGAATTATAGAACAGTAAGGAACTGAGAGTTTTCTTCAGTTATTGTCACTTAAAGGTAGCTATTGTCATATCAATTATTTTCAAAAAGGATAATAGAAAAAAGAGAAAACTATTAATACACAAATGCTGTTTTATAAATTCGAAGAGTTGAATGAAAATAATTTGGGCTCAAACATTAGAGTTTTACTTGAAGTCAAATACTTCTTATATGAAATACATTACAAAGATGAAAAATAAATTGCTTGATATTATAAGAAGCTATAATATATATATATATATATTTTTTAGTCTATGTTTAAATAAAAAAGTTGTCCCTCTCTTGGGGAAGTCGGGATGGCTCAGTGGGTTAAGCGCTCACTTTGCAGCCCTGGGGATTGAGGATCGAATCCCAGTCTCAGCCCATCTGGACCCATATGCTGAACTGGGGAGTGCCCCCAGTTCGGTTCTCACTGGGGTGAGACCCCGGCCCAGTTCCTGCCCTATGCAGCCCCGCCCACCTGTGGAATGAAATTATGTGAAATAACCAATGATGTGCAACAATGGAGACTGTTCTGTGCCCTCCCCCTTCACTCTGTCTCTGTCTCTGTGTGTCTCTCTCTCTCTGTCAAAAACAATAAAAACAAATCTTTAAAAAATGTTGTCCCTCTCAAATCTAAGAAATGAAGAACTTCTTAGAAAACTACATCACTTCTTTCTGAATATGACATGCCATGTTACTTGATTTTAGCAATAATCTAATTGCAGTGACCATAGCTCACATTACAGATTCTCATACTCCCTTGTGGGATGGTTGTTAAAGCAGGGCAATGGTGGCTAATAGGAACAGAAAACGCAAACTAGTGAGTATGCACGTTGGATGAATGGCACTTGTAGATGAGCAACACATTTACGAGCTATTAATACCAAGAACTAATCATAGTGGTTACATCTTTGCTCTTCACAGCCTGGCAAAGGGCTGTGTGGCAGGGGAGGGCTGAGTCATTTTTATCTGCTGGTTGCCATGGGATGCTATTGCCCTGGAGACCCTTCTATAAGAGGCTATAGCGCCAGCAGTAGCATCACTCAGACTGGGAACTTGCTCAGGGCAGGAGCTGAGGTGGTCCACCTGTGACATCTTTTCAATATCAGAACGTGTCATTTCTGCTGTGATTTAAGTGAGTTTTCTCTTTTCTATGAGTAAGCTATTTCGTTTGATCATTTTTGCTTTTAACGTAGTACCATTACGTGGTGTTAGTGGTCGTGGAGGTGGTAGCAGCAGTGGCAGTGGCAGTGGTGTGTAAGTACAACTGCCTTCTAATGCATTACAGTAAAAAATCAATTACTGTACTGACCCACCTCTTTTCTGAGCATAGAATATTAAGATTTACATGATGAAGTCAGGGCTCTGCTGTCTTTACTATTGTGAAATTAAAAATAAAAATAAAAAAACCTTTAAAAGTAAAGAAAAAAGCATAAAACATTTAACTTAACGAATCATCAGGTAATACTGAAAACACATTAGATTTAAAATGCACAGGGATGCTGGGATAGCTCAGCGGTTGAGTGCTTGTCTTGCAATCATGAGGTCCGGGGTTCGATTCCTGGCCCCAGCCCATGCAAACCCATGCTGAACTTCAGTGCAACTGGAAATCGCTGGGATGGCTTGGCAGTAAAGGTTCTTGCCTCCCATGTGGGAGGCCCCCAGTTTGGTTCTCGCCCTACACAACTCCACATCCACCTGTGTGGAATGAAACCATGTCACAGCTAATGATGTACAACTATGCAGACTGCTCTGGATCCTCCCTCTTCTCTCTCTCTCTCTCTCTCTCTCTCTCTCTCTCTCTCTCTCTCTCTCTCTCTCACCTTCTCTAAAGAATAAAATAAATCTTAATAAAAAAGATAATAAAATAAAATGCATGAAATATGTGTATTTTATGTTTTAGGGTTAGGAGTGAATTTATCTATTCATGTAAAACTTTCATGAGATAGCATTCATCTGTTTATATTTTATGATTACTCAGAGGCCACACTGATATTTCATTTTACTTTCAATAAAAACATTTTTCCTTAGCAAATTAACTATCATTTAAGACCAATGGAATAATGCTAAATTTCTTTAAAAATATGTATTTTTTTAAATATGCTGTAACAATGTAGAAACATTGGTTTATACTTAAATAATACATATGTATACATCATTTTTATCTGCCTGCTAAAATTTATATGTTGTTCAGTAAAGACTCTTCTACAATAATTCATCAACTTAATTGAAAAACTCATGGTATATAAAAGTCATTTAACAGCATTTTTTATTTGTTGGTTGCATATTACACAATATATTAATTCATTCAAGAATGAGTTAAAAATAGAGGGAAGGAGTAAAGCTTAGATATCAGTATTTTGTTTCTCAAAAATATTGATAAAAGGGGAAGCCGGGATGGCTCAGTGGGTTAAGCGCTCGCTTTGCAGCCTCAGGGACAGAGGATCGAATCCCGGCCCTCGCCCGTGCGGACCTATATGCTGAACTGGGGAGTTCCCCTAGTTCAGTTCTCTCTCTGTCTTAGTATCTCTCTCTCTGTCAAAAACAATAAAATAAATAAATAAATAAAATTATAAAAATATTGATAAAAGAATAATTTTAAGAAAATTTAAAACATTGATTCAGTTAACGTTTTGTAATAGCTACTATATGCAAAAGGCATTGGTTTCTGTAACAATATCTGGTAAGTACATATACAGTTTCCAATCTCCACTTCTTCCTGAACAGCAGAACTCTGCTTTCCATTGAGCATAGGCATGGCAGTGTGTCAAGGTGAGAAATTAAATTTCCCAGCTTCCATTTCAGATAGAGATGGCCACATAACTGGCCATGTAGCCTGTAGCAGAAGTTGTAGGGTGCACTGATTCGGCTGCATGTTAGCCCTTCCATCTTTCTTTGGCTTATTGCCTAGAACACAAATATGAGCACTAAAATGCATTCGAAAGGCCAGAGCTGAACAAGAGAAGGGCCCTGGAACATTGGTGACTATATTAGTTAGGTTCCTCCAGAGAAACAGAACCACTAAGAGATATATTTATTATAAGGAATTGGCTAATGTGGTTATGAAGTCCCAAATTCTGCGGTCAGCAGAACTGAAAATCTAGGAAAGCTGATGTTTCACTTTGATCTGAAGGCTGGGAAAAAACAATGTTCCAGTTTGAAGGCTGTCTGGTAAGGGCCGTGTCTTCTTACTCAGTCTTTCTGTTCTAGTTGGACCTTCAGCTGAATGGACAAGGCTCACCCACATTATGGAGAGTAATCTGCTTTACTCTACTGATCCAAATGTTAATCTCATCCAGAAACACCCTCATAGAAACACACAAGATATTGTTTGACCAAATGTCTGGGTACCTGGTGGCCCAGACAAGTTCACACATAAAATAAACCATCACAGTGGCATTTGGCCATCACTTACCTGCCCCGGACATTGTGCCTTCAACTTCTTTTATGTGAAAGAGAAAAAATCTCTACCTTTTTTAACCCACTTCTTTAAGGTCTTTTATAATCAAATGTGATTTCTAATAGATATAAAGACTATAAATACATTTCAATATCTGGACTTCCCACAAAAATTTTAGGATGTCAAACATCATTTTCACATGATAAACTCATTATATATGTTCTAATATTGGTATCTAAGATCCAGACAACATCTTTACTAAGCCAATTTATATGACTACAAACTACAAATGCAACCACATTAAAATTTATAAATATTTTTTCTTGTTGAAATATTGCCTATTTTTCTTTCTTTTATTTGACTTTCACCTACCTCATTTGGTAGATTCATTTTTTTAAATTTAGTTTATGTGTCAGCACTTCCACGAAGTTTTCTGAAGCTTAAGTATCTCTCCCAAGTTTTCTTGTAGTGCCCTGTACTTCCCTCTATAGTGATCCTTGCTATATTCTATTATATTGATTAGTCATTCCATGAGCCCTCAGAGGATTGGATTTATGTTTTATGGGGGTTCTTTTCTTCTATAATAAATATATATTTTTTAAAGATTTACCAGTATTTATTGTTTTTGACAGAGAGAGAGAGAGATACAGTCAGAGGCAGAGAGAAGGGGGAGGGCCCAGAACAGTCTCCATAGTTGCACATCATTGGTTTTTCCACATAGTTTCATGCCACAGGTGGGCGTGGGGCTGCACAGGGTAGGAATTGGGCCGGGGTAAGACCCCGGTGAGAACTGAACTGGGGGCACTCCCCAGTTCAGCATGTGGGTCTGCACGGGCTGGGGCTGTGATTCGATCCTCGGTCCCCGGGGCTGCAAAGTGAGTACGGTATAATAAATATTTTTTATTTCAAGTAGGGAGTGCTCAGTAAATCCTGCCTCTGAGTTCACTGCACGTTGTCACACTTTGTCCTTGCAAGACCACTCACCACCTAGTTGTACATATTTATTCACTTACTTAATCTCTTAATCTCTATATAACACCCCAATGTCTCTCTGTCATCACATAGGCAGCCTGTGCAATAGGATTATGTGCACTCTTGTATTGGTATGTGTTCTTGTAAATTGTTTTATGTGCATATGTGCATATATTTTTTTAAATGTTATAAGCAGTACTGTGAAATATTTTATGTTTTAATATGTTAAACTTATTCTGTGCTTTAATTTGTATACTCAACAATATATTTTTAAACTATTTCTTCTAACTGATCTATAATGTTCTCTGGTATACAGATGTCACAATTTACCTATTCATTCTCCCAAGACATTTACTGGTTGCTTGCAAATCTTCATCACTACACTAATGCAGCAACAAGTTTTAATTTCTGAGGCCCCTTTACATCCTGTGGGAAATTTTTTAGGGTGTGTGTGTGTGTGTGTGTGTGCGTAAAATGTGCATATGGATATGTAATATGTATATATACCACATATATATACAATACATACTATTTATATACACATATGTATATAATATGTGCATATTTATATACATATGTTAAGTGTGTGTGTGTTGTTTATGTGTGTGTATAAACATACATGTCTTCTAAGGTTGAAAAGTCATACTTATATAGCTAAGTAGTTCAAAAACACTCTTTCCAAAATAGATTAATCTGTTAGACTTCCTACCAGCAGCACATGAGAGTATCAATACACTCACATCCTCCCCACAACTTGGCATTTCCTCTCAAATTTTTTTGTCTTTCTAGCAATGCAAAATTATATTTTGGTTTTTAATTTGCATTTCTCTGATTGCTAATCTGTTTGAGGAGTACTTTATATACTCAGCCTTTTGGAGGTTCCTCCTCTCTGTGTCACTGCTCACATTTCTATTGAGATTGCTGTCTTTTTGTTGTTGATTTTTAAAAAAAAATTTATTTTATCGTTTTTGATAGAGACAGAGAGACACAGAGACAGAGAGAGACAGAGAGAAGGGGGTGGGCCCAGAGTAGTCTCCATAGTTGTACATCATCAGCTGTTGACATGGTTTCATTCTACACAGGTGGGCGGGGGCCATGCAGGATGGGAACTGGGCTGGGAGCCTCCCACATGGGAGGCACGCCCCCTCGAGCAAGGGGCCGAACCAAGGGGCAAAAACTGAACTGGGGGCTTCCCGCATGGGAAGTACACCCCAGTTCAGCATATGGGTCCACATGCGCCAGAGTCGGGATTTGATCCTGGTCCCCGGGGCTGCCAAGTGAGTGCTTAACCCACTGGGCCATCCCAGCTCCCCTGTTGTTGATTTTTGCCAGGAGTTTTGTGGTAGTAATCCATTTCTAGGTTTAGGCTTTTAAATTATATTCTTCCATTTTGCCTTCTGCTCATTAAATTGTCCTTTAAATTCCTTACTGAACAGAAATGCTTAATTTTGATGTAAAGATAATGAACATTTTACTATGCGGTTTGTACTTTAAGTTTTACAAAGTCCTTCCCCACCCCATCTTATAATCACAAAGGTATTCTCTTTTTTTTAACTTTTCAATTTTTGTCTTCCACATATAAGTATTTAATTTAACTGGAGTTTACTATTGTATGTGGCAATAGTTAGGAACTCAGTTTTATTTTTCTCCATTTAGTAAATAATATTCCCACCATCATCTACTAAACAACTAGTCCTTTCTCCATTATTGCTGATACTTTCTTTATCATGTATGCATATATACAAGCCTGTCCTTGAACCTTTTTAGTATACTTCATTTTTTAAAATCTGTTCTTATTCAGAATATTGATCACCATATCCTCAAAGTCTAGCATAATGCCTAGAATATTTTTGTGCATGAAACAAGTGATGATAACCTACTGGTAACAAAGCCTTTTTAACCAGTGTTTATTTAACATAACTGTCACGTCAACCAGAATTCTCTTTCTATTTAAAAATAGCCTGAAATTGATGACCTTTGAATACTCACAGCTGAGATTCAATTATGTACCCTTGCACTTTTGTACCCACCAGTTAAACTGTATGCTCATATGAATTAGACTATCTTAATTCCAAAACTATTCATGCCTACTGTACTTATTATTGGAACTATATAATTTAAATGTTAAGTAAATTAATAAAATGGAAGTATAAACAAAGTTGTTTCAATAACAACTATTTTGAAGGATTGCAGTAAGGAGTATTGTTAAAATTATTGCAAAATAGGAGTGGGCTAGGCAACTATGAATGAATTGGACAATGGGATGAAAATTATAAATATATGGAGGAATCTTCCATGCAGATAACCTTGGGCACTTGCTGAGAAACCAAAATTGAGAAACACAGAAAAAGCCTTATAGGCATGGTCTATGCAAGACGGATGAGTTGGAGTTATAAACAGGGTTATCTATACTTAAAAATAAAATGGGGCTGCCAGATGTGTCAGCAGGTTGAGCACTCATCTTGCAGCCCTGGAGTCCAAGGATCAAGTCTCAGCTCCGGACTGTGCAGACCTATATGCTGAACTGGAGTGTGTTTCCCATGTGGGAAGCCTCCGGCTCACAGGGGTGTCCTTCCCATTTGAGAGGCCCTCAGCCCAGTTCCGGCCTTGTGCAGTCCCATGTCCACCTGTGTGGAACGAAACTGTTGAAAACTAATGACCTACAACTATGGAGACTGCTCTGGACCCTCCCCCTTCTCTCTGTCTCTCTGTCCAAAACAATAAAAATAAATCTTTGAGAAAAAAATAGCCTTCAATTAAAAGATTAACTTGAGAATACACATGCATATATTTACATTAAAATAAATTGCATCCATGCATTTTGTTTATGATTCCTTCTTTCAACTAACTCTTCATTTTATCAACCAATTGTAAGATCAGATAAGAGGTCTTCCAAATAAAAATGATTACAAGTTCCAAATAAGCTGCACATTCAAATTTGGGAACACAGTCAGAAAAACTATGCTCTACGAATTTATTGAACTTGTTTTTCTTACATTACTAAAATGAGAGGTACTGTAGTAAAGATTATTTCAAGATGGGGACTGAGGACGTACATCCATAATAAATATTTTTAAAGGAACAAATCCACAACAGTGACAAAGAGAAAGAATGCCACCAGCTCCTGGGAAATTTTGAGGAATTCCTGAAAAATAGGAAGCAGACGGAGTCAGAATGTAAGAGAAACAAAATCAGAGAAAACAACAGTCTAAAACACACAGATGAAAAAATTACTGTTAAAAGCAAATTCACATATAATCAAAGCCTGGAGTCCACAAACAACAGGACCTGAGAAAATAATCAGAAGAGCTGAAGTACCATATTCTGAATAACTAGGTGTTTGACCCCTCTTAAGCCCACTTATACAAAACAACAGGCAGCAACTACGATTCCTCCAAATATCCTTTCTTTAATTCCCTCCAAAGAAAATACAAGTTCTTAAAAAAGTAAGTGATCTTCCAAAACAGGGTTCTTAGCACTGTGATGACAGTACAGAGAAAAATAGAGTAAATTCTAAAGAAACTTCACCTTCCACAAGGAAACCACAGAAAGAAATAAAAAAGGAGAGCAGTAAACTTCAGTTTTCCATGAGAAAGCCATATGTATAGGATTTTCTGAGTGTGTATTTTGGGTATGAAAGACTCCCAGAATAAATACTGGGTCTAAGGAAGTAGGGCTGTACCCCTACTAATTTAAGATTATACAATAAATAGGGTGCCCCACACTTTGAGGGAATCCTCACAATTTGGCAGACAGCGTACCTATCCTCCCATGGAGTTTCCAGAGAAGACTACAAGAATCAGAACATGTATTTACAAACAATTAAACATTAATTATCATATAAAAATCTAAAAATCTTAAGATTCACATAACATATGAGAAAAATCAACATCGTAAAAAAGAGGCACCATATTCACCGAATAAAAAATCCAAAGCAACTAAGTTAAAAGGACAACAGAATACAGTTATGCAATATGTAGGTACAATTACTATCCTCAGTGAGGTTTTAGTTATCACATCCATAAAATAATAATATTCTATGAAAAAGAAACAATCATAGATAATTAGAAAAATAAAAACAACTCAATAAATCTGCTCAGTGGTATGCTGGACATAGTAGAAGGTAGAATATATAAGCTAGAATATCTCCCTGGCAGATATTCTTAGGATGTAGAGTGAAAGGACAAATTGATGGAATACATGTAAGAAAAATTGAGAGATCTTTAGAATAAATTTATGTATTCATCCATGTTAAACTTATCATTATAGCCACCTAGTAAAGTAGGTTTAATTACTATAGTTCATTTTGCATTTGGGGAAACAGAAACCCAGACACAGTGTAATACAGCAAGTCAGTGACACTGCCCAGTCTAGGATAAGTGGGAAACCCCTGTTTTAATACAATATAATGCTGAGGATATTCAAGAGGAGAACATGAAGCATGGTGGTATCTCAGGCAAAGTTAAGAAGAACGAAGACCCAGAGAAGGTTGTTGGATTTGACAACTGATAAATCTTGAGAAAACTTTCATCAGGGCTGTGGCTCTCAGAGTTAATAGTATTAAATAACCATCTTGGAAGGTTACGAACATGCAAAATTCTGTCTCTCATCTCCAGAAATTACTCAGATGCTGTGGGTAGCTTCACAGTCTCCATTTTAATAGGCACCACAGGTAATTCAGAAGCAGGTTCAAATTGAATGCATAGAATTGAGAATATAGAGATGCTAAGGTAGCTAGAATTCCCAGCGTAGAGTACCAGAATGGAGAGAGAGCTTTGGAGAAGGTTTTCCTCAAAATCTTCAGCTAAGAAGTGATCAGCATATACGGTACCTGTGAGGAAACTACTCCAGGCTGGAGAAAGAAACACCACAGCAGTTACATAAGACCAGGAATAGCTCATGTTTCCACCAGCTGGTGTGGAGAATTTTCATAAAACTTAGGCATTAAGTAGAGTACTCAGACAGGTATTGCTAAAATAGCCCTAGCAAAAGCAAAAAGCAAGCCCTGAATCAAAATGTTTCCAAATAACTTTGCTGCATCACAAAACTGAGCTTAAGAATGTTTAAAGAAATCTTTCTTACTCAAACAGAATAACCCATAATATCTGTATCTAATAAAAAATTACCGGACATGCAAAGAAACAGACCTATAATGAAGAGAAAAATTCATTAATGGAAACAGACTCAGAAATTACACAGATGAAAAAATTAGTAGACAAAAACAAACAAACAAAAAAACCCAACAATTATTATAACTATATTCCATGTATTCAAAAAGATAGAAGAAAGCAAGAGCATGTTAAAAGAAACATGGGCAATATAACAAAAAACACAGACCTTCTAGAAATCAAAAGTAGGTCTGAAAGACAGAATTAACAATGGATCAAACATTGGAAAAAAAAAATTAGTGAACCTAGAGACCTAGCAATACAAATTATAAAAAAATCAAAGATGAAGAGAAAGAAGACTGAAAATAATAAATAGAGCATCAGTAAGCTGTGGACCAACTCTGAGCATTTATGTGTAATTAGAGTCCCTGGGTAGGGGCAGAAATATTTGAAGAATTAATAGTCAACATTTTTCTGAATTTGATTAAAACAATAAATCCACAAACCCCGAAAATCTCAAAGAACCCAAGCACAAAAAAACTGAAGAAAATTATACCAAAGCCTAACATAAGTAAGTTGTTGATAACTTTAAGAAAAAGAAAAATCTTCAAAACATCTGGGGGGACAGGGGGTGGGGATCACACTGCATATAAAGGAACAAAAATAAGAAGGACAATAGATGTCTCATTGGAAACAATGCAAGCTAAAAGGCAGTGAGCAGCACCTTTAAAATACTGAAAGAAAAATGATGTAGATAAAGCTTTCCTCATGTTTGTGTCGGAACCCAAAACAAATGCCCAGAACACAGTCTGGGTACAATAATTCTGATGAGTGAGTGAATATGTAGACTCTTGTTCTACATATGGTTGGCTTAAGGGATGTAATTGTGTTTTTATGAATAAAATAATCAGAATTAGAAAAAAAATGTATATTTGAGCACAATCTATATCACTTTGTACAGTTTTTGCAGTGCTATTTTAATATGTAAGAGCAACTTTTTAAAAATACTAAGTTGTAATCCAAGGAGGGAAAAGTAGAAATAATGTATTGAAGTAAGATAATATAACATTCTTTTTAACTCCTCTCCAAAACAGGAGTTGGATAATGTCAAGGGGAAATCCCCACATCCACTCTGGCATTCTGCTAAGTCCAATCCTGCTTTACCTACAGCTGGGTGAATTTCCTTTTATTTCCTCTCTATTCTTCATTGTCCTCACTAGAACCCCTCCATCCCCACCCCCATTAAAGTCACCAGAAAGCAGATGGATGTCCATGGAAGCAGATCCCAGACAGTTCCAAGGTCTCCACAGTTGTTGTTACCCTGTCTCAGAGTACAGATGGCAGGGTGCACAATCTCACAAGCGGCCCACAGGCCCAGCAGTGGAGTTCAAGCGCCAGTGAATAAATCATACACTTCTCAAAATTCTGGCCGTGGGCACTGAGTAGCATCTGTCATTCACCTGAGTCCCAAACATCTCTTTGTGAAGCTGCAGAAACTTCTAATGATACATTCTTTATGAGGAACCTATACGTAACACTTGGGGCTTCTTGGGCTTATCTACATCTGTGCAAAGAATTCTAAACTTGCTCTTGGTTGAATCACCCTGACTGTGACAGAACCTCCCACCTGCCCTTCAATGAAAGGACGCATTTGGCTTAATAATAATTAGCATCAATTATGACAAAGCTCTTTTCAAGGACTGTGTCTGGCCTCCCCAGGCTGCAGGTGCAGAATTAGTCCTGTGACCTTTTGCCCCATCATCAGTCATCAAGGAGTGGAGTGGGAACTGCCAGGAGGGACTCACAGGCCTGTTTATCTTCCCTACCTGTCTGGGCTCTGCTGTCCATGTCAGCAGCAGCATCTTCCTCTTGGGAAACTTTACGAGAGAGGCTGAGACACCTCCTCTGCATGCTTTTTGGAGCCTTTGTTTAAGAGGCACCTGGTTTTATTTTCTGAGTATCTATATGCTCATGTGCAAAGAAAAGAAAATCCACTTTTTCACAAGGAACAGAAACATAATGGTAAGAATGCAGGTGGCTGGAGGCTGACAAGCTAGACATCGACAACAAGGTGCCAGACAAGGGTCCTGTGTTTCTAAAGGGCAGATTCTGGCTGCCGGTGCACACGTGGAGCCTGCTATACTTGGAGGGAACTACTCAAAGAAGTGAAAACCCAGACCTCTCTTCACTCACATACTCCCAATAATTCAGGTACAGCTGGTCTTTTCTCTCATTTGCTTTAGGTTCCTGCTTCATATTCAGAAGAAAAGAAAGAAAATTCAAAAAGCAATTGTGACCCTCTTACTATTCCTCTGAGGGATTGATTTTATTCTTCTATCTTTTTACTGATTTTATTTTTCTATTTATTTTTTAAATTTTTTGGTCTGCTAGCCCTTTTAATTTTTTATTTATTTATTTTTTTTAGTTACAGTTGACATTCAATATTATTTTACGTTAGTTTCAGGGGTACAGCATACTGGTTAATTTGTATGATTGATGCAGTGGTCCCCCTATTAGTCTAGACTTTAGAACTCTATAGGATCAAGTGCTTCTCTGGCTCTTCCCCACTCTTGGTGATAACCAGAACTCTTATTTAAGCACTTCTCAGTTTTCCCCGTCCCTCCTGGCGTTTTGCTAATCATTTTGTACCTTACATTACCATGATCTGAGCCCTGTCTTTCCTCCTGTAAACAACTGGAGGGCAGAATCAGGACTGATCCATGTTTACCTGGCCCAGAGCCCTTCCAGAGTTTTCAAAAGTGCCTGGCAGCTACAGCAAAAGAGAGAGCACCCAGAGGCCAAAGAAAGTGGGGCCAGACAACTGCAGCATAAGCTTCAACTTTGAAAGTTTTCCAACAGTAAAAACTGATCTACCTCATTATCTACAGGTTGTTATTTGAAAATCACCTTCTCAGTGACTTTCATCATCAGAAATTTCAACCTGCTAATATTTTATATTGCCCTTTCCATTTTGCTTTGTTCTGTAACACTTACCACTGTCAAAATGCCACTTAATCCACTTAGTTATCTCGAAGAATGTCCATCACTGGGAATTTGCCAAACATGCTATCAATGTATTTCAGGCTTGGTACTATGAAGTATTATCTCAATGACAGCTGATGCAGTGAAAACAGAGCGGGGTGAAGAATTTGAAGTGATCAAACCTAAATATTATTGAAAGCAATGACCTCACAATCAAACTATACTCAAACAATTTGCTCAGCCCTTGAATTCACCTGTGTATATAACACCCCTGTTTGCAAACAAATTAGTGAGATTTATAATTTGTACAATTTATTTGAGTCTTTGTTTCCCTTTGCTCTCTCTAATGCTGTTAGTAATACAAATGCCACTGTGAGTATCTTTGAACCACTTAAAAATGTATTTTAAGTGCCATGATGGCAGGGATTTCTGCTTGTTTTGTTCATTACTTTTTTCCCAGAGGCTAAGCAGTGCTTGGCACAAAGTAGATCCTTAATAAACATCTGTTTCATTAATTAATTAAAGAACAAAGTTATGTAAATTCGTTGTATATCTTAGGTGCTTACAAATTATTTACTTAAGTGACTTTGTTAAATCAAATTAAATTCAACAAAAATTTCTATGCATTTGTGAAACTCTGATAAATCAAATGTTTAGTAATATACAATACATCAACTAGGCATCAGTACATAAGTTGAAAAATCAAAAACAAAGACATGTTTTTTACCATTTCAGAGATATAGTGGCATATGTATCACTAATGGCATTGGAGAGAGCAAAGGAAAACAAAGACTCACATGTGCAAATTGTAAATCTTGCTCAGTAAATTCTTTACAAACAGGAGTGGTATATTCACTGGTGAATTCAAGGGCTGAGCACATTGTTTGAATACAGTTCGATTGTGAGATCACAGCTTCCAATGATATTTAGGTTTATTTCAAACTCTTCATCCTGCTCTGTTTCCACTGCATTTGCTGTATTTAAGATAATACTTCATATTACCAAGCTTGAAATATGTTGCTAGAGCACATTTGTCAAATTCTTTTTGTGACCTGGTGTAAGCCACCGGTTGTAGGCAGAATAACAGCAACCTAAAATGTCCACACCCTAATCCTCGATACCCATGAATGTTACCTTATGTGACAAAGGGACTTGATAGATACAATTAAACGAAGGACCTTCAGATGAGGAGATTATTCTGATGCATCCAAGTAGACCCAACCTAATTATATGGATCTTTAAAAGGGGAGGCCTTTTTCAGCTTTGATTGGAGGGAAACGCAACTGTGGAAGGAGTGGGCACAGAGATTTGAAGGTGGACGAAAGGGGCCTCTAGAAGCTACAAAAGTCTAAGAAATGAGTTCTTCTCTCAAAAGAAGCACAGCCAGGCTGGTGCTTTGATTTTAGCTCAGTAAGATCCATGTCAGACTTCTGACCTGCAGAACTGTAATAAAACTTTGTATTGTTTTAAGCCACTAAGTTTGTGGTTACTTGTTATAGCAGCAATAGAAAACTAATACTTTATCTGTTCTGGCCTCATTTCCCACTGTGTCTCTCTATGCATTTTATTCTAATAGCTATACACTCTACTCACTATATTAGAAATGTAGCATTGGATTAAGAACAGAGGTTTCCATACCTTTATTCTTACTGTTAAAACTCCACTGGGTATCAGGTCCTCACTTTTAAAAGTCTCACCCATGACTTATGGCCCAAATTGAATCATTTCCAAGTCCCAAGTCAAATGTATGCACTATACTCTCACTTCATTTAGCAATTTTTTTTTTTTGTCTTGAATTATATTTACTTTGTTTTTCTCTGCCATCATTGCTTTCAAAGGGCAGGGTCTTGTGACTTTCATCTTTGTAACCCTTTCAGCATCTAGCTTAGGAGCAGACTCATGATGCCCATTTTCCAAACTTTATTTTTTTTTCAAAGGTTTAGTTTTTGTGTTTGACAGAGAGAGAGAGAGAGAGAGAGAGAGAGAAGGGCGATGGCCCAGAGCAGTCCCTATGGTTGCATGTCATCAGTTCTCAACACGGTTTGGTTCCACACAGGTGGGTGGGGGCCGGGCAGGGTGGGAACTGGATTTGGGGCCTCTTGCATGGGAGGCACGCCCCCATGAGCCAAGGGCAAAAGCTGGAGGGGGTGGGAGGGGGGGGTCAGAACCAAACTAGGAGCCTCCAGTGTGGGAAGCACACCCTAGTTCAGCATATAGGTCCACGTGGACCAGGGCCAGGATTCGCTCCTCAGTCTCCAGTGCTGCAAAGTGAGCACTTAACCCACTGAGCCGCCCTGGCTTCCCCAACAAATTTTCAATGATTAAATAATTGCAGAATGAGAGGCAGTCTATTTCTCTCATCTTTGGAAAGATTCATAGGAAATAATTGTACTCATTTGTCATCTAGGTTTAGTAGAAAAATAGTCTTAGGTGCACATTAAAAGATGGATAATCAATATCTATTCCTAGGTATCAGGAAGTAAATTCAGTATGAAATCCTATAAGTGAGTAGAAATGCTTACAGCAAACAGCCTGAATGACTCTGAATTGCTACCAAAAAAGAAAACAAAATATATAATGTAACCAAAGACTACAAACTGAATAAATAATAACAAAGGTGGCCGTGTGACATATCAAAGAGAAAGGGGCTAGCTTCTAAGGGTAAAAATAAAAGGGTAAAGAATCAAGAATTTTCTTAACAAAGAGAATGACAAAGAGAACGAAAAAACAAACATACCCAAAGAAAGGATGAAAACACTGACAAGAAATGGCAGGTGTCTTAATTACTCATTGGGCTCCAAAAATTCACTGGGCAAACAGAACATTTAAGTTATATTTTTCTTTTACTCAACAGACATGATTTCTGTACTTGATATTTATAATATATTTTAATGATCATTTCTGGGAATATGATATTAAAGAACACACTCCTTGCTCTAAATTGTTCACAGGTTCCTCAAAAAATTAAAAACAAAACTACCATATGATCCAGAAATCCACTTCTTGGTATCTATCCAAAGGATATGAAAACACTAACTCAAAAAAAAAAAAAAAAGAAAAGAAAAGAGAAAGAAAGTAAAAGAAAAAATACCTCTACCCTCATGTTCAAAGCAGCATTATTTACAATAGCCACGGCATGGAAACCACCTAAGTGTGCATCAATAGATGAATGGATAAAGAGTTGTGGTAGGCGCACACACACACACACACACACACACACACACACAAAAACATAATCAATAGAATATTATTCAGCCACAAAAATGAGAAAATCCTACCACTTGTGACAACGTGGATGGGCCTTGAAGGCATTGTGCTAAGTGAAATAGATCAGACAGGAAAAATACTGTATGATCTCACTTATATTGAATTCTAAAAACAAAAAACAACAAACAAAAGTCACCAAGCTGTTAAAAAAACGAGATCATATTTGTGATCACCAGAGGTGGAGAACTGGAGGAAGGTGGTCAAAAAGGTACAAACTTCCAGTTATAAGATAAGTAAGTACTAGGGATATAATGTGCTTGATGATTATAGTTACCCTTGTTAGATGATATATAGAAAAGTTGCTAAGAGAGCGGATCCTAAGAGTTCTGGTCACAAGGAGAAGTGTTTCTTTTCTTTTTATTGTATCTATGAGATGACAAATATTAAGTAAATGTATTGTGATAATCATTAATAATACATGTAAATCCATCTATCACGCTCTATATGTTAAAGTTATATAGTGATGTGTGACAATTGTTTTCCAATAAAACTGAAATAAATAAAGTTGCTCACAGAATAATAAGGCTACAGAGTGATATATATGCAGTATGTATGAATATGGAAGAGGGAATCACAGTATCATCATTGAAAGTGCCTCAGTGTCTATTGGTTACTGGTTCCTATGTGTGTTAGGGTTGCTTGGGTTATAAGTGATAGCAAATCCAACTCAAAATAGATTGATAAAAGTGAAAATTAGTTGACTTGTATAACTGAAAAGTTTATAAGTAGAACTAGCTTCTTGCAATAGGTGGATTTAGGGCTCAAATAATATCAAAAGATTATGGCAAAAAAATAAGCAAATTTAAAAGATAAACAATGAAATGAACAAGAATCTTTATGTCATTTTGTCATTGACTAAGTGCTTATCTCCCAAATTTATAGAGTTCCGAGAAACAGACAAAATCAATAACCAAGTAGAAACATGGTCAGAGTACAGTTCACAGTGAAGAAATACAATGGTTCTTAAGCATCAAAAGCTACTCAAGTTCCCTTGCAGAAAGAGAAATAGAGATAAAATCTATAATATATTACCATTTTTCACCTATCATAATAGAAAAGTATTTAAATTTTGATTAGCACTTTGAAAGATGCTATTAATAAACATCCTCATACATTACTGTACCCCTATTATGGAGGACAAGTAAGAAATAATTATCCATATTACAAATAATTATACTCTTAGACACAGCAATATCACTTTTAAGAGCTATATTTGTGTACGTGCAAATGATACGTAAAGAAAGTGACCTCTTGCAACACAATCGGTAATAGCCTAAATTCGGCTATAACACAAACAGCCATCCATAGCACAGAGGTTACACTCGTTGTTTCTTTCAATCAAATAAATACAATGCAGCTTTAATATACAAATTGAGGCAACATTTTGTCATGTGAATATTCAATGAAAAATAAAAGCTTTTCTGTTATGCTGTGCATAGTAAGTGAAATGAAAGGACAGTGGGTATCATGTGCTACCTTTTATGTAAAGATGAAAAAAGGCACATGATTATTTTAAAATAGCAAGCATTATGTGTTGCTTGTTTTTCCTTTTCTTACTTACGCAGTAGAAAAAGTACACTGGGTTTTTTTTAAATACCCTAAATATTACTATGACCCATTAACTATGTGTCTTTATTTTACAACCCACGATTGCAGCTTCTTATTGTAAAGTTACCTATCACCTACCCTTTGCTACTTAGATGCTGGAGCACCTAGCAGAATATTTTATACATATCAAAAATAACAATATCAGTAATGTCAATACCAATGATAATGATCGCTAAAATTATAAAATGCCTGCTATTTCTCTCTCTCTCTTTTTTTTTTTTACATATTACAAATGTAACTGTATTTAATCCTAAAAATTATCTTATGAATGAGGCAACTAAGGGTTGGGTCCAGCACAACACTGTAGAAGTAGAGGAACTGCAGATTTAGGCAGTCAGTGCCCTTCATCCTCACCACCCTTTGTCCTGGTCTCTTCTAAAGAGCTCAAAAAATGTGTATTTGTTGTATGAGTAAATCATGGATAAATAAAAAATTTGCATTGCGAGGGAACAAAATTGAGATAGTGTCATTCAGCAGAGTTCTCAGTCCTGAGGAGACAATACAAATGCCAACAAAAATTAAAATGCAACCTTTCCTGGGAGAGCTTGTCAGTCACTTATCTTTTGTTTGAAAATAAACCGGCTTAAGAACAGAAGAGGCACATGAGTTCACGTTATCTAAAAAGTTCAAGTGGTGAATGAGACATGGGTAGATCCAGGTTCACAAATGATGTCATCACAATTACGTCTCTTGCTCTTCATCCATATACTGTCCCCTATTTCACATCCTTTCTGTTTTCACCTGTCTTAACTCTGCTTTCTCCTAAATTGATTTTGTTGTCAGTCTGACTTAACTATATCTAAAAGACTACAAACCTCTCTATAAAATCTAAGATTTCTTTTCTCTGTTCATTGTTTGGAGGTGAATTAGGGGCCATATATATGAAGAGGGAAAATACTAAGTCAGTGAATCTGTACAGAGTGGTGCCAGAGAGGGCTGACAAAACAACAAAACCTTAATTCTGTATAAGAAACAGAATATTTTACGGTAATAAAAATTTTAATAAAACAAGGAGGGGAGAGGTTACTTTAAAATCAAAGCCCATTTTTCTTAAGAAAACTTGCTAAATTCATAACTTTTAAATGCAATACCACATTTTCACCATTTTATCTCATCTGTTGATGCCAGTGAACAGGAAAACTCAAATATACCAGCTCCCATCAAAGGGAAAGGGGAAGAGTTTGGACGGAATAAGTTTTGGTTGTCAGGTCAAACCTCTGTTATTTGTTTTCCTTCTCTACTATGGAAAAAATACTAGTTTGGAGGCCAAATTGGAATAAGGGTAGAGAATAATTCCTCACATTATCTTAATTTAAAATCAAGGGAGAAACAGTTCTGATATAAAAACCTGATTGTGAAAACTGTGTACTTCCTCTACTAATACTGTTTATGGTGAATCTTTCTTCCAGAATGAAACCTCCTTTCACCCAAACACATTTATCATGAATCCATTTGGATTCCTTCATTTTCTTTCCCTACTTATGCCCAGGATACCACCTCATACTGTCTCTTTCCCAAACATAAGACAGGGAGTGAGGTCTGATTCAAAATACAAGGTCATTTAGAGGAAGCTAAATCTATATTTCAGAGAGGAACATTTATAGGGTAATCAACTCATTGTGATTTGCCTGGAACTTTCTTAGTTTTACGCTTTGAGGGTCCCATGTTCCAGGAACCTTTTTAGTTTGCAGCAAACCATTCTCTCTATCCTTTAACCGTGTTTGGTGTAAGACTTAAAGCAGAAATTAGAAACAGGTCACATAAACCCCATATTAACTTAATGACTAATGGAGGAGTAACTATTGAAGAATGTACATTAATCTTTAAAGGCCAACTAGGCCTTGAGAGTTCCAAAAGAAAAAGAAAAACAACATATAAGAGCCCACTAAAATGCATAACAGTTAAATGACAACAAAATTTTTTTTAATGTTGCCACTTACAGAAATAAAAAGTTTACATAAAATATGCAAAGGTGGATGTTAAGCTTTAGCAACTGAGTGGTTTATTGGCTAAATTTAAAAATGTCATTATAGATTTGCTCAATATTCTTCTAGAGTTCCTGAATTTAAATGCCAAGGAGAAATGTAATGAGAAATCTGGTAGCCTTTTTTTGTTAGAGAAGGCTCTTCAAGCAAAGCAGCTAAACAGCTACACTGACTAGTCTCTTGTCAGCCTGACTTCAAATTGTATTGTCTAAATCTAGTCATTAGAAAAAAGAACAGGGGGTAGCTGGGATGGCGCAATGGATTAAGCACTCACTTTGCAGCCCTGGGGACCAAGGATCAAATCCCGGCCCTGGCCCATGTGGACCCATACGCTGAACTGGGGAGTGCCCCCAGTTCAGTTCTCACCAGGGTGAGACCCTGGCCCAGTTCCTGCCCTGTGCAGCCCCACGCCCACCTGTGGACTGAAAACTATGTGGAAAAACCAATGATGTGCAACTATGGAGACTGTTCTGGGCCCTCCCCCTTCTCTCTCTCTCTGTCAAAACAATAAAAATAAATCTTAAAAAAAAAGAAAGAAAAAAGAACAGGTATATTCTTAACTAGTCATGCATCAATTCTTCTGGTATGTTTCGCAGACAGCAATCTACTTTGAGTAGAGAGCAAAGTAAGAGTAAGTACCGTAGAATAAAAGAAAGCTGTCATTGGTTAGACTGAACAGAGGAGGCTGCCTCTGGTACCAGCTGTCCGTGTGATGTCCCACAAGTCACAGTATTCCTTGTAGTGAGGTTGTGGCTGTCTGACTGAGGGCTCACAAAGATTGTGAGTGGAAGCCCAACCTCAGGCAGCAAAGACAGATGTAAATTCTACACTGACTCCTTGGCTGGAAGTGAGGTGCCCTGAAATGAAGTCATGACAAATGGAAGCAGGTTGATCCCTGAGACATCACTGAAGGGCCACTAAGCCACTAACACCTGACTTGCACCAGAGTACGATGAGAACAAGCAGCAAGCCCTGCTCACTCAGTGGTGTTGTATTAAAGCACTGAGACACTGGGGATTGTACTACTGACCTCTAAAATGGCTTGTTGAAAATGACGAAAACGAAGGTTTTCTATTAAGCTCCTCTAAAACTTCCTCTTTGAAAGTCTTGACTCTCGATGTACAAAATGTCAAGTGGGCATCTCACAGCATCAACTCAAGAAGAGATGCCATCTACTCTTTTTGTCCTTAGTAAAGTTATCATTTAGAATACTCTGTCAGAATGGTGTGACTATGTCACCCCGTTTGCAGTGCAAGGACATTACAGATACCTTGAGATAGCAAGTCTGGATTGCCACTCGTTTTGTCTTTTTTCCCATCATCCTCTCTTCTAGCCTTCAACATTACATACTGACATGTTTCATTCAAATGAATGTGCTGATTATTCATTAGATGAACATAGCAGTAGTAAAATAGACAAAGAAGCAGCATGGCTTTAATAAAATATGTCTCCTTGACTGTGTCCCTGTCCTGGCCATCCTCACAATAGGCCCAAGAAGCTGTGGTGTAGTGAAATGTAGATTTACAAAACACAGGATCAAGTTTGTGTTCCACAACTTACTAGCTGTGTGATCTTAGGAAAGTTACTTTTCTTTAAACCTCAGTTTTTTAATCTACAAAATGGGAACAATGATGTCCATAACTATTCTAAGAGGTGTAAATGAGATAATGCTGGTGGAAGTGTGCACTGCGTGTTTGGCACACAGTGAGTGCTAAGTAAATATATGTTGAATGTTTATGAATTCATACCAATAGAAAGCACAAAAGATTTAAAGTGTGTATATTATTGGTAAGAGCTGTGCACAGAAGTATTCCGGTAAATGTTAATAAATGGCTCTCTTAGACTGGGAGGTATTTATTTGTACTTTTGCTGATATCCATAGTGTAAATATTTTCATGCTACCAATATGAGGTCATTGAATGTGGAGATGAGAAGGCTTGTGTACATCACCATGTAGTATTTTCATCATACAAATACACTAGACAGACAAAACACAGGCAATGGTAAACTGTAGAAAATAATTAAAATGTGATAAATTTTGAGTTTTATTACCTTTGTTTTTAATATAATTTATTAGACATTAAATTTATAGAATTTAATTTCTGTTAATGTCTATGTATAACAACCAACACTTGAAAATTTAACAATCAGTTCTTGTGAATTGGTACAAGGCAGCTCCAGCACACATTGTATCTCCAGCATGTGTCTACTTAAGTTGCCTTAAGTTAACCTTTACTAAACAACACACAGTTTCTTCCATTATGGGAGACACAGTCATCCCATGGTGGGAGCTTCTATGTTACAGCACAGAAAATGAGATGTGTTAGCTCTGGGACCTCATTGTCTTCATCTTTACAATTGGGCATTAGGGGCTAAAAATAATACCTAACTCATAAAATGTTTATAAAGCAATATAATTCATATAGAAAAAGATATGATGCCTAACACAACTATGATTTCAATAATGTTAGTACCATCCTCCTCCTCTTCTCCCTAATCCTCTCTGGTGTTTACAATGTAGGGAGGAAAAATAAATGAACCGCAGAGGCAAACAACAGTACCCCTTTGAGTATGATAAAGAAAAGTCCTTGATCCAGGTAATCTCGCCCAGATGGTGGCTTTGTGTCTTTGTGGGTCTTTGCTCTCCAGCCAAGAGCGGGTAACTAGAATTAGCTAGAATCGGTGCCATAACAGGAGCAATTACTATTTAAGTGAAGCAGCCCTTATGTCAATGTGCAGCTGAGAAGCAACCTTCCCCTGAATCTTTTGAAAGGATTAGGTTTTGAATTTGGGTTAAGTGGAATGTAGTGTCTGAGTTATGGGTGTGTATGAGAAAAAACAACAACAACATATTTTTGAAAATGCTAACATGTCAAAAAGAAATCCAGGACTCAAATTGAGACTATCTTTTATAAATCCATTCCATACTTTTAGCAATTTCAAGCATAAGACAACAGGTTAATATTGAACATATAAAATATTCCTAAATAAAGAAAAAATAATGTAACTTTATGTATTGAATATATAAAGGTCACTATTAATGAAATATCACATCCCTTTTCTTTTTTATTTAAAAAATAAGTCTTACTTTAGATTCAGTTCTTAAAGATAACATAAAAGGGGCCAAAAAGGAAAAAGAAAATAAGTAAATAAATAAATAGCATGGAGTTATGACATGCACTGACATCTACTGCACCAGCTGCTCAAATATTACTAAGAATATCTATTTAAAGAAAACCTCAAGTGGCTCCATTTTAGCCTTAGCCACAGGAATGTCTATAAAGAATAAAAATATCCTTTACAGTTGACTATTTTACCTTTGTGTTTTGCTTTCACTCCAGTTGATGTAACTAACTATATGTCATCAAACCTCCCATCACCAAACTACCAGGAAGCCAGCTACAAGCCAATTAATCCTTTTTCTCCTTGAAGATACATTTACTACCTGATATTGCCAGCTCCCAAACTCAGTATCTACAAATAGCATTAACTTTAATTAATAGAAACATCACCACTGCTCCTGGAATACAGAAATAGTTGCTAACATTTAATAACTAATTAGGGCTTTTTGATGATACATAATGTTTTCCCATGTCTCCCCTCTTCCTCTTTCTCTTCCAGTCAACATGTTATTTCACTGTCTATTGACTAGCACTAACGTTTGGGCCTGGAAAATTAGAAAAGGGTAAGACCTCAGAGAGTCAGTATTTTGATTGATCAGTAACTGTGCTCTAAAGCAGGGGTGTCAAACTGGCAGCCCACGGGGCCCCCGCGGTAATTTTTTGTGGCCCACGATGCTCTGAAATAAAATGAAAATAGAAAAAATTGTTATGAAGAAAATAGCTCTTAGGGGAGATCGAGGCAATACCGTACACACAATTCCCTCGTTAACCCTTTAACTACTGAAGACGAGTATACACGTGGCCCAGTGCATTTCCTGGTGGCCTGGGGGCGTGTTTAAATGCGCTGACTCAGTTCCAGCAACGTTTGTAAATGTGATGTGGCCCACGTGAATCTTGCCTGTTGCACCAAATGGCCCGTGTTTTAATTGAGTTTGACACCCCTGCTCTAGAGATTTGATTTTTTTAAATGCGGTTAACAGTATTAGCTAAAACTAGATGTTGGCCAGCTAAGTAGTTCCTTTCTGTCAAGTTGCAGAGGGTTAGTGAAGACTGATTTTGTTTTTCACAAGCCGCCCCCATCTGTGCCTGAATGTGTGCCTGTGTCCTGTCCTTGAGAATATCCTCTTATAGGTATCAGAGCATGTGGTGGGGGAGGGCAGGGGATGTGCTGCCACACAAGGACACACAGGAAGCTCACAGAGGATGACTCACTTGGAATCTCACAGGGCAATAACAGTTATTTCAATTAAAAAGAGACATCCGTGGAGTATGTATTACGAACCAGTCCAACTTTTGTGATCTAGGTGCTGGGTTACGAAGATGAATAAAAAATAAAATCAGGACTCTTGGGGTTGATAACCTACTGGAAAAACAGACATGGACACACAAATATATGTATTAATAATTACAATTAAATCTGTTCTTCTACACATACTAAGAAAAAGAAATGGACATGCTTTTTTTTTGTGGTTGTGGCATGTACTGAGGCAATTTTGAGCCCTTTTATATTTAAGGGACATCTGTCTGCTGAAAAAATTAATAATTCCATCTCAAATAATTCATTTGAGAAGAGGATTAATTGGTTCACCAGTGTTTATTAATTAATTAATTTATTTTTTGACAGAGAGAGAGAGAGAGAGAGAGAGAGAGAGAGAGAGAGATACAGAGACAGAGAGAGAACTGAACTGAGGGAACTCCCAGTTCAGCATATGGGCCAGGGCCGGGATTCGATCCTCGGTCCTCGGCGCTGCAAAGAGAGCGCTCAATCCACTGAGCCATCCCGGCTTCCCCTGTTCACCAGTGTTAATAGAGCAGAAGGGACACAGAAAGAATCAGAAGTTATATTATATCCCAGCGCATTAGAAGTTGAGCACCAATGGCCTTCAAAGTGTGTGTGTGTGTGTGTGCGCACACACACACACACACACACACACACACACGACACGGGCACAGAGAAGATGGAAGAAAGAGGAGGAGAAAACCTGAAGGGGCTATCAGAGGAACCTCAGATTGATTTCAGTTATGTGAACTGAGATCTGAACAAGCAAGGCAGGGCATGAGGGTAAAGAGAATGGACATGAGGGAAAAGCCACTAGCAAAAGTGAGGAAAGTGCACAGTGTCTTCAGAAGACAGACTGGGAACTGCAGCCCTGCAAACAAGGTCCCTGTGGGTAGCCAGGGACAAGAAACCGATTGCACAGAGTTTACTTGCTTCTCTGAATCCAGAGCTGGGGCTAGGACTAAAGCCTGAAATCCATGGGAGATTTGGAAAATGACACCATTCTCTCCGTGTCTATATAACTCATGGACAGCAGTGGAGAGAAGAAATGGATGGGGTGACAGGTTGCGCATAGGAAGATGAAGTTAGGAAGCCATTTTGAACGTGAAGTGAGGTGGTAACCATGGGATTATAGGAGAGATTTGGGAATTTTTGTGTCAACATTGACATTGGTTGGAGACCTGTTAAATGTGGACATATGAAAAAATCCTGAGGGGGTGACAGTGCCAAATGGTTCAGAGGTGTCTGTGTCAGATGGAAGCTACTGGCTTTGGCCCAGGCAGGGAGTTGCAAGGAGCAGGTATGTGGGGCTAAGACTGAATTTAGTTTGATGATCAAGTAGTTTGTACACAAAATACCCAGGAGTTGAGGAGACACATGCAAGTACAGTAGACACTGTACAATAGGGCAGTCACTAATACACTGAACATTGAAATGAGTCTACTGTGTACTAAGGCTTGTGGAAGTATAACATATACACAAGATTTCAAAGGCTTGATAGAGAAAAATTGTAAAATACTTCATGAAAATTTTTATGATAATTAAATGTTAAAATGATAGTATTTTAGATATAATGAGCTAAATAAAATATTTTACTAAAATTAAATTTACCTGTTTCTTTTTACTTTTCTAATATAACTACTAGAAACTATTATATCTACACATGTGTTTCATATTACATTATATTATATTTCCATTGGACAGTGCTGGTGTATGAAACTTTCATATATTAAGTTAATAAAAAACCCAAATGTAATTTCTATTGCTAAATTGTGATAAATCTATAAAGTTGACTGATTATTTCCTTCTGTACTGTCTTTGTTACTAACCTTGGTCCTCATATACGTATTAAGTGACAACATGTTTATGTTACTGTGTGGAAGGACACTGATTACTAAAATGAGTCATAAGAACAAAATTTCTAAGAGTTTCAGAAATGGAGAAAGTTAAATGAGACCAAAAGCATCTGGGAAGCAGGTGGGCTGGGAATCACAGTGGATTTAGAGGTGGGGCTCTGGGTTCTACTACCTGCCAATAAACAATGACCCCTCTGATCTCATTGTCTTCAACTACAAAATAAGAACTAGGCTAGTTCCATCCCATTCTGTGACTTGATGCTATAATTTCATGAAACATGAGGGTCTTCATCAGTTCTATAAGCATCAATAGCATTTGGCTAAAAGAGAAGGATGGAATTCCTTTATAAAGGGGGTGGGGGGAAGCATTTACAAAGGCACCAACTCCAAAAATAGCAAAATGTTTAGGGGGATAAGTAAAATAGGCATCTTAAGACAGATTTATGGAGAGAAAGTTTGAAAACATTTGGCAGTAAACCACAGAGAATTTTCAATGCCAGTGAAAAAGGAGAACGAACCTTTTAGGTCAATGATTCAACACCAGCCTGAACCCACAAAAGCATTTGGCAACTGCTGGGGATCATTTATGGTTGTCACAACTAGGAGAGCGGTTTTGCTATTGGCAGCTAGGGGAAACAGGCCAGGGATGCTGCTAAACATCCTATAGGGCACAGTCCCCCAAAACAAAGAACTATCTAGCCCAAAGTGTTGTGTTCCAGTTGAGAAACCTGGCTTCAGGTAATGGGGAATGACCCCAGATCGATGATGACTCTATCAATGGATTGTCTCTCTTTCTGTTCTCAGCTATATGTAATATCCATGCCCTTTCATCTAAAGAGCTGAAAATATTACACTCTTTCCCTGGATCTTGCATAGTCCACAGTTACAATATGCCTATTTTAAATAAAAAATAATCATCACAGAGCCAGGGAATTTACATGACTGATATACTCCAATTTGATGCTTTACAGAATTGTAGTTTGACTTGGAAGAGAACAGCAATTAGTGGGAAGGATCAACCTGTTCTGATTAAATAGACTGTTAATTTAGAAATGACCTGAAAGTGAACTCCTTTGAAAGTCAGGAATGTGTTTGCACTAATTTGGGATTTTATTTTCAATTTCTCTCTGATATAAGAGACGTTGCAGTAGTAAGAGCCAGAAACTGTTCTCATTGAATATCGATGGAAGAATAAAATGATAGAAATATTGGAGTAACTCCAGGCCAATTTTGCAAATTCAAGAGTGGAGCTGTGGAATAAGCTATTGTTTTTAAAAGCCCTGGAACACAGTAGGTTTAACTAAGTGTAAATTCTCATGTTCTGAGAAAAAGTGTTCCTGGGAAAACTTACCCTACCTTTGAAAACAGACACACATCTTGTATTTTTTATTTTTGAAACTAAGCCCCATGTGACATTTTTAAACTCCCAAATTCTCCCTTTCCCACTTCCTTTAAGATAAAAGTAGGATTAGGACAATGACTTGTATGGCTCTGAAGAAATATGCAAGGACCCTACTATGTGCCACAATATAAAGGTCCATCTGTTCAGCGATACGCAGGCCTTCAGGGCACTGACAGACAAAACCCAATGAAGCCACAAAGCTGAACAAGTGGTGTCTGGTGATTTTGTTTTGACTCATGGCACCAAACTATATCACTGATTCATATGCAGAGTGTGTGTGAACTATACATTGATAATTATGAGATTTTTATCCCCAGCCCAGACCTGTCCCCTGAATTCCAGGCTCATATAGTAACTGCCTGGTTGACGTGTCTACTTCAATGGCTACATAATATGTACAAACCAAACTCTTCATTCCATCCCCAAACCTGCTCCTCTGACAGTCTGTATATGTCACTTGACCACAATTCCATCTTTCCAGTTGTTTAGAAAAAAAACCTTCACTGTGTTACCTTAAAAACATATCCAAAAACTCATTTAATTTTTATCACCTCATTCTTATCCTTTATACCCTAATGTGATCTTCTTTCCTTTACATTACTGCAAACACTATCTAACTGGTCTCCATGTTTCTATTTCCCCTGGAATCTATTCTCATTAGAATCACCTGGGGAAAGCTGGGATGGCTCAGCGGGTTAAGAGCCGCTTTGAAGCCCTGGGGACTGACGATCGAATCCTGGCCCCAGCCCATGCGGACCCACATGCTGAACTGGGGTGTGCCTCCAGTTCAGTTCTTGCCGGGACCTATGTGGGAGGCTCCCAGCCCAGTTCCTGCCCTGTACAGTCCCGTGCCCACCTGTGGAGTGAAATTATATGGAAAAACCAATGTCAACTATGGAGACTGCTCTGGGCCCTCCCCCTTCTCTCTGTCTCTCTCTGTCTCTGTTTCTCTCTCTCAAAAATCAATAAAATAATTCTTAAAAAAAAAACAAAACAATCACCTGGATGATCTTTTTAAATCATAAGGCAGATCATGTTACTCCATGAACCTTTCACTGGAATCCCATTTCACTCAGGGTAAAAGTCA
>PVKE010013719.1:8125-36214 GCA_004027555.1 Craseonycteris thonglongyai
TTGTTAAATTTGATGAGGTTACATTGGTTGGTAACAATTAGACAGTTTACAGATGTACAAGTCCACCTCAGCATGTTTATCTTAAGAATAAGATATTAGGGAAAGCCAGGATGGCTCAGCGGGTTAAGCGCTCACTTTGAAGCCTCGAGGACCGAGGATCGAATCCCGGCTCCAGCCCAGGCAGACCCACATGCTGAACTGGGGTGTGCTTCCCGAATGTGGTGAGGCCCCCAGTTCAGTTAAAAAAAAAAAGGATTATTTGGGGAGCCGGGGTGGCTCAGTGGGTTAAGCGCTCACTTTGCAGCGCCGGGGACTGAGGATTGAATCCCGGCCCCGAGGATTGAATCCCGGCCCCGGTCCTTGCAGACCCATATGCTGAACTGGGGAGTTCCCAGTTTGTTTTAGTAAAACAAACTAAAGAGATATAGAATAGCCTTTCTCTTTGGGTTTGTTTTTTTTTTCATGACATCATTTCTTAAAAAGAATCCAGGCCAGTAATCTTATAGAATGACTTTTCTACATTCTGAATGTGTCTGGTTGTTTTCTTACATTTAGAGTTAGAATATTATATTATAAGAGTAATACACAGAGAATGTTGTGATGTATTCATTATTGTACCTCATAAGGTGAGGTTATCTTATTATTGGAGATGTTAAATTTCATCTATTGTAAAAGTATCTTTTCCCTTTATAACTAATAACTAATCTCTTGAGTGATACTTTGACACTATATGAATAACCAGATTTCAAATAAACTTTTACCCAGTGTAAGTTTTAGGATGTATTATTAATCCTTGTCCTAAATAATTTTTTAATTGGGGGTTACAAAATGGTGATGTTCTATTTCCATCATTCTATCTACATATTCTTGACATTCTTCTATCCCAATCCTCATGGATTTGTAAAATTATTCAATGTATTAATAATTTTAAAATTATTTTTAAATAATATAATGTATAATATAAAATAATTTTTAAATGTAGTATTTTAAACAATTATTCAATGTATTACAAACCATACCAATATTATGCTTTATGGTGCTCAAAAGGCCCCAAATTTGGCCTGTATTATTGAATCCCAAAGACTCTACATGTTAAACCAAGGAAGAAAACAAAATATAACAGGCAGAACATGGGCTTTCAAGTCAGCTCTTCAGGAAGGTGCCACTTACCAACAGCACAGCAGTAAGCAAGTTGAACCCTTGGAGTTTCTGTTTCTTCACCTACAGAATGATACTAATAATAACTTCACAGGGCAGGAACCAAGTCTCTTTGGTTTACTGCTGATCCCCAATATCTTAGTCATCCAGGAGACACTTAAATACCTGTTGACTGTGTAAATAAAGCATCTAGAACAGTGCCTGCTATAAATACCTAGTAATAGCGCAATTAATTAGTTGTTTCTGTTGTTAATATTTAATATGATCTGGATCTATTAGTTAATAATTAGTAAATACTAGTTAACTACTGTTGGGATGCCTTTATGTGTAAGTCATTGTACTAGCCAATCAAGAAAGAACTAGCAAACACGTCTCATGGACACAGTCAATAGTTCAGCGGTTGCCTGAGGGTAAGGGGGAGGGGGGCAGAAGAGGAGGAAGGAGTGGGAGCTAAATATATAGGTATGGAAAGAAAGCTGACTCTGGGTGGTGAACACACAATGCAACACATAGACGAAGTACTATAGAATTGTACGCCTGGAACCTATGCAATTTTTACTAACCAATGATACCCTAATAAATTCAACAATAAAAAAATTAAGTAAATTAAAAAAAAAACGGGGAAGCCGGGATGGCTCAGTGGGTTAAGCACTCACTTTGCAGCCCCAGGGACCGAGGATCAAATTCCAGCCCTGGCCCATGTGGACCCATATGCTGAACTGGGGAGTGCCCCAAGTTCGATTCGCACCAGGGTGAGACCCCGGCCCAGTTCCTGTCCTGTGCAACTCCATGCCCACCTGTGGAACAAAACTATGTGGAAAAACCAATGATGTGCAACTATAGAGATTGTTCTGGGCCCTCCCCCTTCTCTCTGTCTCTGTCTCTGTATCTCTCTCTCTCTGTCAAAAACAATAAAAATAAATCTTTAAAAAAAAAAACCTAGCGGCTGAGATTACACCCAATTCTACTTAGTAATAAAAATAAGAATAATTATTATTATTGCAATGATGACTAACATTACTATGTGACAGGCAGTATCCGAAGGTCTTAATTGCCATTTGTTTCTCTCAACAACCATATGGGTTAAGGGTTATTATTACCCCCATTTTAATATTAGAAAACTGAAGGCCAAAAAGGATAAGTAATTTGCCACATAGCCAGTAAGTGGTGGAGTTAGGGTTCACCCCCTGACAATGTGGGACCAAAGGTGTTCTTATAGCCACCATACTCTGCTAAAGAGAGACAGGGGGAGATTGACTGATTTTAAAAATAAGATGAATAAAAGAAGAAGATGTTCTTTAAACAGGAGAGTGTATGGTAGAGCACATGACATTTATTTGAAGACGAACACACTTTACTGGCACAGAATTAACCATGAAAATGTCAGGTTCTCGTTTTAAAGTCTGCTAGCATCGTAATTTGTTTCAAAAGATCACATTTTGGAAGATGCTGAGACCGTTGCAAATGAAGTCTTCATTTCCAGAACTGAAGGAACTAGAGGCAATTTAAGCCTTGGAAAATTAGAAGTAGATGCCAGCTCTTATCTTCATCTGGTGTTTTATGGCAGCCGTTCAGTGATATACACTGTTATGTCTGAATAACCCACCAGATGGTCCAGCTGTGAGAATGTTATTGTTTTCTACCAATTTGTGTTATTCCCATGGTTTCAAAAGTTCTAGTTCTTGAACCATTAAAAGATATCACCGCTTTTTTCTTAAGCTATGACAAAATAATAGGTTTCCCAAATCTATCACAAAAGTTTCATCAGATCTGGAGGTAAATTCACAGGCAAATATCAATGCTTTTTATAATCTCTTTTAAAGGCTGGATGATTACTTTATAGGCCCTTTTTCTTGCAACAGGGACTAAAGGTTTTCAATAGAGTTTCCATATGAGTAGGCTGTGTGCCATTGCTACTACTATTAATTAGTTAATGCACTTTGTTTAAAACAATCTTTGTCTCTCAAAGGCCATTTTATTTTTCTTTACACTTGTCTCTTCCTCGGTGTTATATGAAATTGCTTGCCTAATGCTATTTGAGAGCGCATACTGGTCATTCACAGGCCCTATATGTTCCTAGCTATCTGTATCCTACAAGGAAGATAAGCAATAAGAACTCACACAGTGTGAATTATGGTCTAATAATTAGTATCTTGTGCATTAGGAAAAGCAGGGCTGAGGGCTATGCAGCCATTCAAACAGTTAAGCATGAATTACCACACTATAATTGAGAGCCTGAAGCCTCTTCTATACATAGAAGCAGATGTCATTTTTTACTAGAAGAGGGAAACTAGTAGTAATAAAGAAAAAACAAAAGTGGTTTAAAAAATTGCCAGAGTGGCCCTATATTGCACCCAGAACTAAAGCATATAGTATTCATCTAAATCGTCCTAAAGCAGCCCTTACAGTATCCCAGCCTTCATCGGGTTCCCTGTGGTGTGTGGAGGACCAGTAATGGGTCCTTGCATTTATCTAGCTCACGTAATTTCCCCTGTACCATCACAAAGGAGTCCTATCAATGAAAACAAAAAACGCAACAAAAACGATGTTTCTCCAAAGATTCTACTGGAGGCTACATTTGAGTGTGTTCGTGTGTGTGTGTACATGTGTGCATGCGTGTGTGTGCACGCACACCTGCATGTGGGTGTGTCCAACAAGACGTCCCCCCGTTGCATTTTAGGGAAAGCAGTCACTGTAGAAACTTCATGCCACAGCCTACAAGGTCCTCCAACCTCGGCCCCGACCTGTGTTTCAGATCTGATCACTCTCCTCTCTCATACTGCTCCAGCCACACTTGCCACACTGCTGTTTCTCACACAAGCTCAGTACACACACATACACCAAGTATACACATCAGGGTATGTGTCCTTCCCTCTTCCTGGACGACCCACCAATTACACATCTGCATACCTGGCCCTCAGAGATGAAGAAAAGAAAAATGAGAGATGTAGAATAAGGCAGAGGTCCCCAACCCCGGGGCCATGGATTTGTACTGGTTCATGGCCTGTTAGCAATGGGGCCACACAGCAGGGGGCAAGTAGTAGACCAGCAACCAAAGCTTCATCTATAGTTACAGCTGTTCCTCATTGCTTGTGCTGCGCCCCCAAGTTCAGCCTCCTGTCAGATCAGCAACAGCATAGATTCTCATAGGAGCGCCAAAGCTATTGTAAACTGCACATGTGCATCAATGCCTCTCCCCACTTTCCATGAAAAAATTGACTTCTGTGAAAGCAGTTCCTGGAGCCAAAAAGGCTGGGGACTGCTGGAATAAGGAATAGAGCAAGGACCCGAGAGTCCATTCTAGACCATAACTCATAATTGCATCCCATTTCACTTTTTTTGTTTATTTCTTTACCTGAATTATTTTTCTTCCAAACATGTATCATTACCCGATATTAAATTATATATTTATGTGTTTAAGTCTGTTTCACTACATTTTAAACTCCAGGAAGTTGGTTCCTTTATTGTTTTGTTCATTGCTTTTTGGTCTCACAACCTCAGCCCTTAAAAGAGTACCTGACACATATAGGCCCTAAAATTGTTGAATGGAAGAATGATTTAATGCACTCCCAGTTTCAAGGAATGGAAGAACTGGTATTTCTTTCTTTCCTTTTTTTTTTTTTAAAGAAGTAGAATCACAAGTCCCTTAGTTCAGCCCCGTGAGTACTTTCCTAACATATACCCCCTTTCTATTTGAATGACCAACTAGTTTACAATGTCATGGTGGGGGCACACCTCCAAGGATTTGCTCTGGAAATGGACCAAATTTTCTAGTACCCCTTCCACTTACAGAGACTATACTATAGGTTGGCTGAGAAGCAAAATATTCACTGACCTGAGTCCTTTCTAAAATGTAATCTTGAATTTTGACAGTACTAAAAAAAAACTGTCACTTCAAATCTTTCACTGGTTCTTTGTTGAGGTTTATGTTTCAGAATATGGTTTATCTTCGTGAGTGTTTAAAAGAATGTGTATTCTGCGAGTGTTGGGTTTAGCTCACTATAAATGTCAATTAGTTCAAGTTAGTTGCTTGAGTTCTTCAGGTCTTCTTTATCCTTAATGATTTTTCTGCCACCTCGTTCTATTAATTATTCAGAGAGGAGTGCTATGGCCTCCAGCTAATTGTAGATTTGTCTAATTCTCTTTCCAGTTCTCTCCGTTTTTGAGGCTCTGTTATTAGATGCATCCACATTAGGACTATTATGTCTTCTTGGTGAACTGACCCCTCATCTCAGGTAATGTTCTTCTTTATTCCTGGCAGTAGTCCTTGTTCTGAATTTTTTTTAGTCTTCCACTTCAGCTTTCTTTTGATTAGTGTTTGTATGCTATATCTTTTTCCATTCTTTCACTTTCATGCTACCTATGTCATTATTATTGAAATGAGTTTCTTGTAGACACATCCTATTTTTATTCATTCTGCTAATCCCTGTTTTTAATTGGTATATTCAGGTTATTTACATTTAATATAATTAATGATATGACTGGGCTACAGTCAACAATCTTGCTAACTGTTTTCTATTTATTTCATCTCTTCTTTGTCCTCCCCCACTTTTATTTTTTGCCTGCTATTTTTCTTCTTGCTTTATATCTCCATGATTAGCTGTTTGTTTTTTATTTCTTTTTGAAAGTTTTTAGTGATTACCCTAAGGTTTATAATGTACTGCTTCAAATAATACTGTTTTATGTTTAGTATAAGCACCTAACCTTCCAACTGTATATTTCCAATTTCTTCCTCCCATCTTTTGTACTATTGTTTTCATATATCATGCATGCTTTTAAACCAAACTTCATTGCTACTTCTTTACAGTCACTTAACTTTTAGCACTAAAAATTGTATCAAGCCCACCCTTAGTCTTTAGCAATTCATTAAAATATTTACTTTTAAATAGTATCAGTGGCTCCTGAGTTCTGCTGCAGTTGGCACCGCCTCTCTTTAGGAATCCTCAACTTCCTTCAGACTTCAGTCTAGTGGTTTGTCCTGTGAATTCAATTTTCTGATAAGAGTCAAGAAACTGTATGATTTTTTCAATTTAAGTGCTTGTGGTTGGTAGAATGGGAGCAACACTCTTTACAGCTTTCCACATACTGGTTGGAAACCAGTAATTTTAATATTCACTTTTGGATTGCTTTCTGTTCTATGCTATAATTTCATACTGAGTCCCTAAATTTTATTAAAAGTTCATTGCAGGGAATGCTGGGATGGCTCAGTGGGTTGAGCACTCATCTTGCAGCCCAGGGGTCCAATGATCGAGTCCCAGCCCCGGCCCATGTGGACCCATATGCTGAACTGGTGCATGCTTCCAGTGTGGGAGGCCCCGGGTTTGGTTCCCACCCTGCACAGCCCCACATCCACATGTGCAATGAAACTACATCAAAATTAATGATGTATGACTGTGGAGACTGCTATGGGCCCACCCCCTTCTCCCTGTCTCTCTGTGTGTCTCTCTGTCAAACAATAAATCCTAAAAAAAGAAAAAAAAAAGAGGGTTTGCCTAATTTTACATGGCTGTTTAAGAAAAGTGGTTAGGCATTGTTATAGGACTTAGGCCACACAAATTATAGGAATATAGCCAAATTACTGCAGCTGTTTGTCATTCAGCTTACTAAGTAAGGTAGCTATGGTCTAAAAATGGGATATTAAGCTCTTTGCATACACAGTTATCACTAAACTCATGAGTTATCCAAATCTCACTACAATAGAGAAAAAAAGAAGTTCAAAACATTTGGGTACCTTTTCATTAAAAGAAATGATATGATTTTGCTTCCTCTGTTATTCTACTTACTAGATATTTTGATCAGAGACCCAAGGTTTAATTTTTACTATACCATGAGTGGGGAGAGATCAAATCTTAGAGGCCATCTCAGCACCTGAGTAATTTTTTCCAGTTCAGCAGGATCAGATGGTCTTATTTCCTTGCTCAGTGTTTCTGGTAGAAAAGTCAATTTTCAAGACTGAAACAGCAATTTCTTAGCCATCAATGAGACTCTTAAATTCCATTTTTTAAACTCCCATAGACTTCCATGTGTAAAGGAAAGAAGACTCCTGGAAATACACATTTTCCTGTTTTGAGAGATAACTCACTCAGGCATAAAGTTAATACAATTTAGTACACCAAAAGTAAAGTTGCATTAGAGTGGGCTCATAACAGATGAGTAAACATACTTCACAAGAACTGGGTTGGCATGTCTTCTTTCCTGAGTGTGTCTCCTTCAGCTTCACTGCCTCTTTCAATATTTCATTCCTACATTGCCCTGCTAACGTTGGATGGAGAGGGGTTTAAAATACCATTAGACCCTTGAAACTTCAGAGTTAATCCTAAGAGGGGTAACTAACCTTTGATTGTTCTTAGACACACAAAATAGTCAATAAGTTCTTTCAAATGAAAGTGACAAAATCAAGTTTAAGGGCTTCTGAGCTAGGCTGCGCAGTTCCACATACTAGGTTTAATGAAAACTTACTAGCTATGTGACCTCGGACAAAGGGGTTAATTTCTCTGAGACTCAGTTGCTTCATATTAGAATGAAAACAATAATAATAGTGCCTAACGCATAGAGTTGTGGGGAGAATTATATGCAAAGCACTTAGCAGTGTGTCTAGCATACAGTACATAGTGGTAAAGGTTGGAAATGTATTATCATCATCATTAATTAATGCTGTTACATCAACTACCATGGCACCTTGCTACCCAACCTACCACCTCTGTTCATTCCTTTCACAAATTCTTGAGCATCAGCTGTGTGTCAAGCTCTGCTCTAAAAGCTTGTGGAGAGTAAAGTAAGAATATAGGTTTTGTCCCATCTTGTTTCCTCCTAGCAAGACACTTCATCTCCCTGAACCTGGGCCTCCTATTCAATCAAGTGGGACTAATCAGGACCAGAACTGGGGTGAGGACTTGCACAAACCTGAGAGTGAACACCTCCTTCAATTTCTTCTCATGGCACCTCACTTATCTCACTCTCACCCAAGCTCTGGTAATAACAGTTACTTCACTTAGTTATATATGAATCATGGAGGTAAGGAAGCAGAGAAAGAGAGAGAGTAGATTATATTTTCCTGGTATACCAAAGAGTGGATGATGGTTTATTCTTAGAAATGGCAATATGACTTGGAAGAGAATGATGATGGGAGCTGAGCTATTTTTTATTCAGTACCTACTATGTGTAGGACATGGCTAGGCATTTTGCAAATGTTATCTTTAATTCTCACAATAGGCTTCAAAGGTTGACATTACTTATTCCCATTTAACAGTGTAACCTCAAAAATTCTAAGCCCAAGGAGGGGGAAAAGATAAGAAGAAACACAGTGTATTAGTTTTTTATTGCCGCTATAACAAATTACCCAAAATTTGGTGGCTGAAAACAACACAAATTATCATCTCACATTTCTAGAGGTCAGAAGTCTGACACAGATCTCACTCAGTTAAAATAAAGGTGTCAACATAGATGATGTAGTATAGAATTGTACACCTGGAACCCATGTAACTTTGCTGAGCAATGTCACTCCAATAAATTTAATAAATAAAATATAAAATAAAATAAAGGTGTCAGTAGGGCAGCATTTTCTTCTGGAGGCCCTAGGATTGTTGTAGAATCTGTTTCCTTGCCTTTGAACTTCTAGAAGTTGCCCACATCCTTGGCCTGTGGCCTCCTTCCTCCATCTTCAAAGTCAGCTGGGCAAGTTCTTCTCAGGTTGCATCACTCTGACCTTCATTTGTAGTCATGTTTCCCTCTGACTCTCCTTTTTAAAGACCCTTGTGATTGTATTAGGTCTACCTAGATAACCAAGGTTAATCTCCTTATTTTAAGGTCAATTGATAAGCAACCTTAATTTCAGTTGTAACCTTACATAGTCACAGGTTCTCAGGATTATGACGTGGTCATTTTGTGTGTATATGCGGGGTGAGGGAGGGTAATTATTCTGCCTCCATCACAAGGTTTGTTAATGGCAGAGCTATTGGTAGAGTCAGTTTGGATTTCATCCTGGGTAGACAGGGAGACACTGAAGATTTTATGTGACATGAATATATCTGTATCTTTCATAGATAATCATTGAATACAAGTGTAGCAAGGAACTTCAGGATAAACAAAAATACTGGCATTAGAGAATGCTGTAAGCATTAATGAAGCATCAGGTGTAGAAATGGAGGAGAGGAAGTGCATTGAAGGATATTTCAGAGGCCTCGGAAGAAGCCTCCAGGCCTAGTGGCAGTGGGATACGGAGAGAGAATGAGACAGGGTTCGAAGACGAAGCCCAGATTTCTAATCCTAGTTAGGTGATGGCAGATGGTGATTTGTCTTTACATTTCAATTGATTTGCAACTGCTTTTCAGTTCATCTTAACTATCTAATCGTGCACCAGATATTTGTTTAGTACCTACTATATGCCTGGCTATCCAAGTGTTATAGCACTTGGATGTATCAATTAACCCCAAACACAAAAATTCCTGCCCTCTAGAAACTTAGCTCCTGGCTGGGGCAGAAATACATTAAAAATAATAATAACTAAAATAAGTAAGTAAATCTAGAGTATATTCAAACATGGAGAGAGCTATTGAAATGGATAAATAAAGCAGGGTAAATGGCATCAGGAATACTGAGGGTGACAGGGTGGGTGTAACTGTTACTGGTGGTCATAGTAGGAAGGTGATATTTGAGGAAAAACCTGAAGGAGGTGAAGGAATTAGCTGGGGAACGTCTAGAGAAATGTATTCTTGGGAAAGGAAAGAGATGTGCAGAGGCTTACCTGTGACGTTCACCTGGTGTGTCTACGAAAAAGCCAGGAGCAAAGTGTGCAGGGGGACATATAGGAGCAGATGAGATCCTCCTGCTCCTATGAGCTCTCACAAGGAGTGGAGCGTGTGAGGGAAAGAGGGGGCAGTGTCACCCTTGTGCAGGTGGGTCCATGCATGTTTCCTGAGCTTGAACTATATGGCAGACTCTACAGGAATTAAATTCCCTGGATCCTCAAAACAATTCTAGGAGGCAGAGAGGATGATTAGTTCCATGTCACAGCTGAGGAAAATGCTCAAGATGACACAGCAATCCCAGACAGTCCCGCTCCAGAGAGGGCTCACTGAGCTGCCCCTCCCACCCACCCCCCCACCCCCACCCACCACACACACAGGACTGCCTAAGGAGCTGAAGTGTATCTGAAAGAAGTCCTTGCTATCGAAAAATGCCTCATGGGTCCCTAAGATCCCGTCAACCCTTCATTCCGGACATAAGCGCCATCCAAAACTTACATAGGTGGTGTGGTAAGCTCCTTGTACTTTCCAGTGAATGAGTCCAGCTATTTATTCAATAGGAGCTATTGATCACCTACTAAGTGGTAGGTCTCTGGGCTAGGACTTCTCTCCATGCAGGAAGGACTCGGCAGCAGAAAAGTATGTGCCAAAAAAGAAAAGTGGAGCTGTGAGGACAATTTTCCTCTATTTGAAGTTTTACCTCAGGAGATGTCCAAGTTCATCACTTAGTAATCATTAAGTCACCGCACGGTATGATGACGCTCACACTTTCCACTCAATACCTCTCCCTCCACAGCTAATCGCTTTACATCTATAGTCTAGTTCTTGTCAGTTTTGTCACACTGTTATTACATACAGTAATGGTGTGTAAGATATTAGCCTGTCATTAGATATAAATGTGTCTAAGGAAAACTCATTTCCAAGAATCATTTTTGAAAATGAATCCAGAAGAGAGATAAAAGCTTATTTTCTGTCTCCAAGGACAACGTAAAGTAACTCCGAGGCATGTATGATGATCATTAAAGGTGGGCTTTATGGCCCCTAGAAACACAACAGCCACACACACACATTTTGGGATGTCATAGAAAGCCCAGGAAAGAGTGAAGCTGGAACGAAGACACAGCCTTTCTCTCCTGCTGCGCCATGCCTTGAGGGCACAAACAATCTAGCCCCTGTTCCTTCATCATTCCTCTATTTATTTTATTATGGTTAATAACACGTGACCAGAAAATCATTGTTACCATTTTCCCTCGGGAGCCATTAAGTTTAATTACTTTGTTTTTGGTTTTTGTTGTTATTGTTGTTGTTTTATTGTTTTTGACAGAGAAAGAGAGACACAGAGAGAGAACCAAACTGGGGGCACTCCCCAGCCCAGCACATGGGTCCCCACGGGCCGGGGCCGGGACCCAATCCTGGATCCCGGCGCTGCAAAGCGAGCGCTCAACCTACTGAGCCACCCCGGCTTCCCTAATTACTTTGTGTTACCGTAATAATACAGCAACAGTGACTTGTCTGACATTACAACTTTTTTTCTTTCAGTTATCTATTAAAGTAACACTTTATTACAAAATACACATTTCCTACAAGTCTCAAAACCCTGATTGTGTGATATCCCTAAGGGTTCCCAGTCTATTTCTGACAACTTTCACCACTGAGATGTAACCTCTATGAAAGCCAAGATGTTGTATGTCCTGTTGTGTCCCAGAACACCACCTTCAGGTGGCAGATGTTCAAGAACATACTTTGAATAACCAACAAAATGCACTTTCTCTAACCCTTTATGCTGTCTCGCCTCTGACCACACACAAAGCAGTCAAATCCTTTTCCACCTGAAGAGTTTGCATATGAAATGGATTCTAACCACACTAAGAAAATGAATTCATCTTAGGCTACTTAAAAACTTTAAATACAGCAAGTGTGTGTCAAATACCTGTTTTCTACACAGGGAAGACCTGATTCTGGTGGCTGAGGGGAAAATAAAGGTGCCCCAGACGCTATGTTTTCCCTGAAGGTACTCAGTCTGGTGGGAATGTGATGATTATTTGCAGGGGGAACGTCAAGTCCTCAAGTCCTTTCCTCTCCAAAGCCCTCTGGTATTCACTGGGGCCATTCATCTGATACTTCCAGATGAAGATTCAGCTCATGGGCTCTGGAGCCAGATTACCTGAGTTCAAGTCCTGATGCAACCAAATACCAGCTCTGTGACTTTGGGCAACTTATTTACCTTTTCTTTGCCTTGTTTGTCTCATTTGTAGAATAGGAATAAAATTTAGACTAACCTCATAGAGTTGTGATGATCAAATGATTTTCTGTATAAAAAATGCTTAGAACCCTACCAGGTACAGAATAAGCATGCAGTGAATATTAGCCTTTATTTGGCTTATTGCTTCCACTTTGTGACAAATTGTATTTTACATGGCTATCTTGAACTACTCTTCATTTCTATTGTATATTTTAAATAGAAGTATATTTATTGCTTTTTGGAATGATACATAATCATTATAAAAGATTTAAATTATGGTGAGAAAGAAATGCTTCTCTGTAATCTTACCTCCAGAGGTAACCATACTTTATCATTTAGAAAAACTTCCTCCACGTAACAATTTGTCTATTTAAGAATGTATAGATATATTTCCCACCATAATGGTGGAGTAGGTAAATGCTGTGCTTGCATCCTCTCACAACCACATCGACATTACAACTAAACTGCAGAATAACCATCATGGAGAACTGCCTGAAGTCTAACTAAAACAGAAGTTCTACAACTAAGGACATACAGAAGAAGCCACATCAAGACTGGTAGAAGGTGGAGACGCAGAATGGGCTGCACACACACTCAGGAGTGGTGGTTAAAAATTGGAGGGATATCTTGGTTGTGGAGGTCCCCCGTGAGGAGTGAAGTGTTCCAGCCTCCTCAACAGGCTCTCCAGCTCAGGGTCCCAGTGCGGGAGGAAAAGTCCCAACAACTTTGGGCTGTGAAAACCAATGGAGATGATGGCTGGGTGAGACAGAGGGTGGCTGGAGTCCCAGGCATTCCTCTTAAAGAGCCCATACATGGATTTACTCACTGAGGGACTAACTCGCTCTGAGCTCCAGTGCTGGGGCAGCAGTTCTAAAGGTGCCAGGGGCATATAAGGAGAAACTGAATTGTCTGGCTTCAGGGCAAGGGCAAGAGGGGAAGCTTTCTCTTAGAAAGAAGTGCTGGCAGAAGCCATAGTTCCTTTGTTGAGCCCTTCCTGCACTTAGCATGCAGTTGTAGGCAGCAGCCATATCTGTGTTTCCATCAATCTGTCCAACACTGGTCACCCCACCCTAGTGATTCCCTGAGACCCTGTTCTACCCAACATGCAGGCCCATGCCAACTGCTTCCAGTGTTGTTGTTGTTTTTTTCATACAAATGGCTTGTCTTAACTCATGCTGTCAACTTTCCTAAAATCTCTCAAAGGTTCACAAAACCCAAACAATCAGCACTCAGTGTGCCCCATACTTTTTGCTAAGCAGCCCAATGTCTGACACTAGCAACAGTGAGCTTGATTTGCAGCTTAGCCTCTCCCAGGAACCTCCAAGCCCAGTGTGGGTGGCAGCCATATACAGATTGCTTTGTGGCTCATTCCAGAAAGACCCAGAAATGTCACACCCAGTGGCTAGCTATAACTAAGCTGGAACACCACTCAACTGCCTTCACTGATGACACACCCAAAGGGCAGACTGGGCAGAGCCCTGCTAAAAGGAAATTGTGCTCCATAGGATTAGCTCCTGCACAACAGCTCCTCCATTGTAATCACAGCCAGTCCTCACAACCAATCAGCCTGAGGGTCAATCTCTCTGTTGATGTGCAAACAGCAACCCACTCAAAGGACACACCTGGAGCAACCGGCTCAGGTAACCAGGAAGACTGTGCCACTGGGCTCAACAAGACACCTACATAAGTCCACTCTACTTAGATCAGAAGACATAGCAGCCCTACATAGAAACAAACATAAGAAGAAAGCCAAAATGGAGAAACAAAGAAATATGTCCCAAATGAAAGAACAGTACAAAACTCCAGAAAAAGAGCTAAACAAATTGGAGACAAGCAATCTATTAGATACAGAATTCAAAACACTGATTATAAGGATGCTTAATGATCTTAGGAAGAACTTCAACAAAAACCTAGGAAACATAAAAAAGGAGATAGCATACACAAAATAACCAGTCAGAAACAAAGAACACAATAACTGAAATGAAGAATACATTAGAAGGAAACAACAGTAGATTAGACAAAGCAGAGTATCAAATCAGTGATATAGAAGATAAATAGCAGAAAACAGCTAATCAGAATACCAAAAAGGAAAAAGAATCCAAAAAAATGAGAATAGTTTAAGGAACCTCTGGGACAACATCAAGTATACTAACATTTGCATCATAGGAATACCAGAAGGAGAAGAGAGAGAGCAAGGAATTGAAAATCTATTTGAAGAAATAATAACAGAAAACTTCCCTAACCTGATGAAGAAAATAGACATGCAAGCCCAGAAGCACAGAGAGTCCCAAACAAGATGAAACCAAAGAGGCCCACACCAAGACACATCATAATCAAAATGGCAAAGATTAAAGACTAAAAGAGAACCTTAAAATCAGCAGGAGAAAAGCAGTTAATTATCTACAAGGGAGCTTTCATAAGACTGTCAGCTCATTTCTCCACACAAACTTTGCAGGCCAGAGGGATTGCCACAAAATATTCAAAGTAATGAAAAGCAGAGATCTACAATCAAGATTATTCTATCCAGAAAAGTTATAATTTAGAATGGAAGAACAGATAAAGAGCTTCCCAGACAAGAAAAAGCTAACAGAGTTCATCACCACCAAATAAATATTACAAGAAATGTGAAAGGGACTTCTTTAAGAAGAGGAAGAAATATATATATATGAATAATAAATTGGCAATAAATATGTGTCTATAAACAGTTACTTTAAATGTAACTGGATTAAGTGCTCCAATCAAAATACATAGGGTGACTGAAAGTGTAAGTAAATAAGACCCTTACATATGCTGCCTACAAGAGACTCACTTCAGATTGAAAGACACACACAGACTGAAAGTAAAGGGATGATAAAAGATATCTCATGAAAATGGAAACAAACACAAAAGAGCTGGAGTAGCAATATTTGTACCAGACAAAATAGACTATAACAAGAGACAAAGAAGGACCCAGTAATCCCACTTCTTGGTATTTATCCGAAGAAAAATCTAAAGACACTACTTTGAGGGGACATGTGTATCCATATATTCATTGAAGTATCATTTGCAATAGCCACAATATGGAGGAAACATGGGTGTCCACTAGCGGATAAATGAATAAAGAAGAGATGGTACATATATACAATAGAATATTACTTGGCCATAAAAAAGAATGATATTTTGCCATTTGCAACAACACGATGGACTTAGAGGGTATTAAGCTAAGTGGAGTAAGTGAGACACAGAAAAACAAGTGCCATATGATTTCACTTATATGTAGAATCTGAAGAACAAAATAAATTAAAAAATGAAACAATAACAGACTTATAGATACAGAGAACCTTTTAAGGGTTGTCAGATAGGGGGCTTGGGGGTGAGTGAAAAGCAGGAAGGGATTAAGAAGTACAAATCAATAGCTACAAAACAGTCGTGGGGGACACTGGCTATGTAAAGTATAGCATAAGGAATATAGTTAAAAATATTATAAAACTATGTATGGTGTCAGATGGGTACTAGATTTATTGGGGTAAGCATATCCTAAGTTATATAAATGTCTAATCACTATTTTGTACACCTATATAATATTGTATGTCAATTGTAATTGAAATTTTATAATTATTAAAAGAAGAGTGTATGGATGTATATTCAACATAAATGTATTATGCTATACATACTCTTCCACAAAGAGTATATTTGTTAAACTCAGTGTGTTAAGATGATCTATCTGTGTCAATATGTAAAGACCTATTCTATTATTTAAATAACTATCACCTTATTGGCAAACATTTAGGCCATATACTGGCTATATAGTATTTACAATGATTTGGGCTATATATAGCATTCAAGCTAAAGCTTTTATTTCTTGAAGAAAATGGTATTGAATTCTCAAAGAGCTCTACAAACAAGAACTCCTGAGTAAAATATTTACTTATTTATTGACCATTTTAGGAGAACCATACAAGCAGCAGAAGCACGCCTCAAGTACAGAAAGTTCTATTTCTAATCTTTTTCTAAAAGTTATAAAAAAAGATTTTAACTGGCATGCTATCACTATTTTTCAGGGCTGTTGTGAAGACAAAATAAGGTAATGTATGTGAAGTACCTGCACCTGATAAATGCTCAATAGATGCTGGTTATCACTGCTATTGGGACGGCGGTTAAGAGGACAAGATTAGATGCCATCGGTCTTTGATGACTTAATCACCGTCTATAGAAGATGAAAGGGTCCTAGGAACATATTCTTTAATGACTAGGTATTGAACTAAAGATAAACTACAGCATGGAAATCAAGACATAGACTAACTGCTCATCCTGATCCTTCCAGACTGAAAAATTATCTACATGGTATTTGTGAATTAATAAGAAAGGTTAAAAATTATGTTTATTGAATTCACTGCCTTCGTCCAATGACATGTAGAAGGAGTAGCAGTTCCAATTAGCCTTTCATGACCTCATCACCTTGCCCACAAGAGAAAAAGATTAGTTAGGAAAACTGGACATGGAAGAGGAGTGAAAGAGACGATGATTATTTAACAAGACTCAATGTCTGCTCTTTACATCATATTTAGTAGTTCTTAACTTTGGCATTATTGACATTTAGGACCAGATAATTCTTGGTTGTGGGTGCTGCTCTGTGTGTTATAGGATGTGTAGAAGCACCCCTGGCCTCAGTATGTTTTTAAAAATATTTATTTTATCGTTTGAGAGAAAGAGGAGGTGGGGTGCAGAGCAGTCTCCACAGCTCTACATCACTAGTTGTGACATGGCTTCACTCCACACAGGTGGATATGGGACCCCACAGGGTGGAAACCAAACCAGTAGTCTCCCATATGGGTGTCAAGAATCTTTACTGCAGAGCCATCCTAGAGGTTACCAGTTGCACCACAATTCAGCATATGGGTTTACATGGGTTGGGGCCGGGAATCAAACCCCGGACTTGGTGATTATGAGGCAAGCGCTCAACCACTGAGTTATCCTGGAACCCCTCTACCCAATAGTTTTAAGCCCCCAGAATGTCTTCAGATATTACAAATATTCCCTGGCAGGCATAAGTACCCCCAATGAGACCCACTGATAAATGTATATGTTTCGTATAGCATTTTACACTTTGCAAATGTATTTACATTCACAAAAGTTGTATGAGCAGGCTCGGTAGATATTCTCCATTTTATAAATGGGGAAAACATGATCCTATGATACTAAATGTTGTGAAATCAAAATTTTAATTATGAACCACTGAGATGCCCTCATGGATCAGTCCAGAAGAAAATAGTCTGTGATTTTTTTGTTTTTTTCAAGTATTTTAGTAAAAACTCAGTTTTCCCTCTTGCTTGGGGACCACAAAGAGGATGATCAGTCAGTCTCAAAGAGGACCCCCCTAAACAAAAAACAAGTGTGAGATGCAGCTGTGCCATTATGGTTTGAAGAAAAATTTGCATGCTCCTGCAGAGATGGAAAATGGGATAGCATGTGGTATGAGCATTTCATCTATAAAGTTTGTCTATCAATTAAAATTGTTTTGGAGAAACACAAAGAAGATTGAGACAGATAAACAGCATAGCACTAACAGGTCTAAAAACCAATACCTTGGAAAATGAAGAAACTACCTGAAGACGGGGATTTATAATCTACAGACATCAAAAGAAGAGAGATTTTTAGATGCCAGGAAGAACTGGAATCCCAAGGAGATGAGGAATATGATGAAGAAGTAGAGGAAATTCAAAGTCATCCACTCCCAAGGTAAACCCCTAAGTGTCACAAGCAGACATCTACTAATTTATGTAAGTCACTTCATCGATTATGTAGATATCAACCCAGCTGCTTATTTCTGCTTATATCTGCTGAGGTTTTTTACTACATCAGAACTCAGTTCCATGGACAGTGAAAATATCATCATATTAAAAACAATCTGCTTCACATGTGTGTAATAATAGCATTTGGGGTTCATGTACTCATGTCTGAGACATCAACCCAAATGTGAATAACTTGTAATTGGCCATTGCTCAAAGCCAGCTTATAACCCATCCAGGCTATATGAGTGGCATACTTTATTCACTGAAATAACTACGGAACCACAGAAACCAAAACCTGCTCACAGAACTGGCCAACTGCCAAATAACATCTCCCCCACCCCACCCTCACTCCCCTCACTCCCCTACTTTCAGTTAAATACTAAGTTGCTAGGACAATATAAAATAATACATAGTCCCATCATAAATCACTGGACTATCAGGCCCCACATGTACAACGAAAAAGCTGTGATTTAAGACATAACAAGAGCACTTTTTCTTTTCATCAACCAACATCACTTATTATTTTTCCATTGCAACCCCAGCTTTTGAAAGATTCGATCTCCACTAAGGTTATATAAAACAAGAATGTTTTAGTACTAGTTTCCTATAATTCTATCTAAGGTACCAACTATTCTTTTGAGTGGAGATATTCTCTAAGACTATTATCCATAAACTGAAATATCATCTACAAATAGTAGCAGTGGTAATTTCTCAGGTTAACCATCAAAGTACAGAGGCCCAAAAGCTATGGATACTAGGACTGGTAAGTTAACATGAGGTGTCAGCCTCTACCCAGGAAATGCTGGAACTGAGTTCTTCTCATGCGCCCACTGAGAAGCCAAGGGCAACAGGTTGGACAGCAGAGTACAGAGAAGAGAGCATGGCCTTGGAGGTGGGTTCGAAGACTACATTTATTATATATTTGACATCTAATAATTGGGTAAGCCCCTAAATCTTTCTGAGCCTCAGTCCTCATACCTGCCTTAAAAGTTATTAAGTGAATTGAAAAGATGAAGCTTGTTGAGGAACTTTACTTAGTAGGTACCCAGTAAAAACTAGTTGCTTTTCTTTACCTCATCTAGTATTGCTCAAGTTAACCTTGTATTGGATTGTAAAGTAATCACTATTAATCCTGAACTGATAAAGGGTCAAGCACCTATAAACTAAATGATTGCAAAAATAAGTGGGCAGAACATCTGGGATGCCTGGATAGCTCAACAGGCTGAGCACTCGCCTTGTAGCGGCGAAGTCCGGAGGGATTGAATCTTGGCCCCGGTCCGTGAAAAACCACACGTTGAGCCATGGTGCAACTGGTAACTACCAAGATGGTGGCAAAGGTTTTCACCTCTCATGCCAGAGGCCCCCAGTTCAGCTCTGCCCCACTCGGCCTCACATCCACCTGTATGGAATAAAACTATGTCAAAACTAATGATGTACAACTGTGGAGACTGCTCTGGGACTTCCCCCACCCCCTCTCTCTTTCTCTTTTCTCTCAAACAATAAAATTAATCTTATTTTAAAAGAAAGAGAGAAAAGAAAAAAAAGAAAAATGGGCAGAACATCTGTGAATACATGGGTATTCCATGGAGTGTGGCTACATTCATCCACAGTTTACATAAGACAGTTAAGATGATAGATAAATTCCATTTCTGCTGCTGTAGAATTCTGACTCTGAACTCTTAGCTTTAAAACGTTCACTCCAGTCAACAGAATCAGCCCCCAAGAAGATCCGAACGCAGGGTTCAGATCCTTCTGCACAAGGCCAACACTAGGGGGAGACTCTCTCCCTCCTCAGTTGAGAAGACTAAATCCCTTGCACAGTCACCACCCCAATGTTCCACGAACATTTCTTGAATAGTATCAAGTTCAGTAACTGATGAACTGAGGTGGGCATCCCCAAGTACGCCACTGATGGGGGGGAGGGGGGAGTGAAACCCAATTAAGTGACCAAGAAATTATTTTCTCAGTCATTCAGAAAGTCTGAAAAAAATGCTAAGGTTAAAAAGCTACAGTTTTTAACCCACTAACATTATCAATTACCTAGCAATGTGTTTTTGTAATTGTAATATTTGATTTTTCTTGGTATAGAAGTGATATTTAATGTTTAACAATATTAGTGATAACATATTCGTGACAATAAAAGTAATGATATTTGTGTCCAAACCTTTGTGTACATTTTGTGTTTTAATTCTTCCAACAGTCCAGTGCCTATTTTAATCTATTTTTCTGTTAGAACAAAGATATCGAGAGGTGAAATGACTTAAAAAGCAGTGTGAAATAGATTGCAGAATCACACTGCTTCAGTTCAAGTCTCAACTCTGCCATTCACTAGTTATGTGAGTTGGCAAGTTAATTAACCTCACTGTTCTTTATCTTCTTTTTTGGTCTTTGTTGTTGTTGTGTTGTGGTTGCTAAATTTATTGGGGTGACGTTGGTTAGTAAAAATTACATAGGTTCCAGGTGTACAGTTCTACAATGCATTGTCTATGTGTTCACCCAGAGTCAGTTCTCCTTCCATCAGGGTATATTTGACTTCCTCTCTCCCCTCCCCCACCCCCATCCCCTTACCCTTAGGTAACCACTAAACTATTGACTCTGTTCATGAGTTTTTTTGTTGTTGTTGCTTTGTTTTATATACCGAATATGAGTGAAGTCATATTCTTGGGTTTTTTTTTTTTCTGTCTGGCTGGCTCATTTTGCTTTGCATGATAATCTCAAGTTTCATCCATGTTGTTGCAAATGGCAGCATTTCAGCTCTTCTTACCGCTGAGTAGTATTCCGTTGTGTAAATGTACCACAACTTCTCTATCTAGTCATCTAACTAAAGAACTTTGGTTGTTTCCATGACGTGGCCACCGTGATCAGTGCTGTGATGAACACTGGGGTACATATATGTTTGTAGACTAAGGTTTTCAAATTTGGGGGGTAGACTTTATTTTCTTCATGTATGGAATAAGAATAATAATAGTATCATACTTACCCTCTTGGGTTGTTGGGAGAATCAAACTAGTTAACACATGTAAAACACTTAGAATCAGGTACATTGGTACATTGTAAGCACGTAATATGTTTAGCCATTACATTACCCAAAGTCACATATTTATTTATTAATTTGCATATCATTTGCTTAATTACCATTGTGTCAGGCACTGTCTTAAGCATTTGGGAAAAACAATGGATAACACTTTCTAATTTATTGGAAAAGATAGACCTTCTGTAATTCTACTTAAGATGTGATGAGTAGGCGCTGTGCAGCACCCAGGGGAGAGAGGTTAGGGCCCTGGTAAGTGGAGGATAATGCCAGAGCCCAGACTGAATATCAGCTGCCGTTGAAACAGTAGCAGCATCAAAAAAGGCTGTTCATAGCTCTGAAGCTATTTTCTAGCTTTATGAACAAAGAAAACTAAGAATTTAAATATTAGCCCTAATTCTGTAACTTTCTGGGCAAATCATTTAACCCTTTGGTTTCCATTTCCAGACACATATCATGCCAATCTATTAGGGTTGCTCTAGGAAAGAATTAAAATTACTGTGTTGGCTTCCATTGTTTGTAAAGAGTCTAAAAAGGTGTAAAATCCTGGCCGTGAGAACAGTGAATAACTGTCAGATAAACCACACATCTTTTCTTAGAAGAGATCATGTCAGAATGGACACATAAGGGAACAAAAGGGGCTTGCTTCACAGAATCCCAGAGCCAGAAAACATCTCTGGTGACTTCCAAACCTCTCACAGCTTAAGATACCTTTTACTAGTTGTCTATTATGAACTCCCAAATTTTTTAAGATGTTGACTGTATAAGTACAAATTGACAAATCCCTCACTTTGATTCATTAGAGAGCATTTCATGCATGTAACATGCAAGTGATACCATCCTAAACTGTCATAATCCAACCAAAATAAAATGAAGTTCCTATTGTACACTCATTAAGAAAAAAATTAAAACTACGGAAAAGGGTCAAGAAGTAGAATAACACCCATACTCCATCATCACCATCTAGATTTAGCCATATCGCCTTTCAATCTTTATTTTAGGTACTGGTTTGTTTGTTTGTTTGTTTGTGATTGAGATCATATTGCATATCCCTAAGGCAAAGAAAATGGACATTGTTTCGGTGAGGTAGAGAGCTATTGAGTATCATCTATCTTTCCCTAACTCTGCCCCCTCACCACGCCCTGATCCCATATATCCCAGTAATACCTTTATCATAGCACTTCCCACATGGTACTAATCTATTCTTAGATGTGATTCTCTCTCTTCTTTTCTCTGAATGTTTATGTCCGCCCAAAATTCATATGTTGAAACCTAATCCCCGTTGTGATGGTATTTGGAGGTGGGGCCTTTGAAGAGATGAGTAGATTGTGAGGTAGAGTCCTCATGAATGCAATTACTGCCCTTATAAAAAGATTTCAGAGAGATCTCTCACCCCTTCAATTGTGTGAAGTTACAGAGAAAAGACAGGAAGTGGATCTGCAGCAAACACTGAATCTGTCAGCACCATGATCTTAGACTTCCCAGCCTCCATACTCGTGAGAAATAAATGTATGCTGTTTATAAGCCACCTAGTTTATGGTGTTTTTGTTGTAACAGCCTATATGGACTATGATACCCTCTATACTATAAAATTATGTCTTTTTCATCTCCATACCCCAGTACTCTGCAACTCACCTGGCACATAGTAATACATTTAATACTCTTTTTTCTGCTGTACTGAATTTAACTGTTTAAATTAAAATGAGATATTGAAAGGGAAGCCGGGATGGCTCAGTGGGTTAAGCACTCACTTTGCAGCGCCGGGGACCGAGGATCGAATCCCGGCCCCGGTTCATGCAGAACCATATGCTGAACTGGGAGCTCCCCCAGTTCAGTTCTCTCTCTGTCTCTGTCTCTGTAGCGCTCTCTCTCTGTCAAAAATAAATAAAAAAATAAAATAAAATAAAATAAATAAAATGAGATATTGAAACCCTATTATTGCCTTTGCATGTCAGAGAAAACTTGGTTCAGTTCTCTTATTTCACAGATGAAAACACTGAAAACCAGAGTTTATAAGGGACAAAGATTTCCATGTATAAAACTGAGTGATTGCCAAAAAGCAACAGATGATGACAGATACTGACATATTCTGGAATTCTATCACTTTAAGATAACCACTATTCGTGTTCTAGTGGCCATTGTTCATGTAGTTTGTACAAATAGGTTAATATCATAATATTCTTTTTCATCATGGACAGTATTTTAAAATGTGATCATTTTTTTAAAAAACCTCCTCTTCCCTCTGTCCTAGCCCGCTCTACTAGACATCCTACCGCTCTGTCCCAACTCCTGTGTAGTCAGTGTTAATGACCTGGGTTGTATGAATTCAAGACATTTACATGCTACTAGAATCATAAACAAACAAGTATGCATATGAGATGGATTTGTCATTGTGTTTCAAAAATGGGCTCATACTATATGTATACTTTTGTAGATCTTGCTTTTTGCACTTAACAACACATTGGACAAATATGTCCAAGTCAACAGGCTTTGACCTGCCTCCTGTGACATGGGGCCCACAGCAGGGCGTTATGCTGTATGGGATTCCCCATCTGTGGGTTCGTCATTCTGCAAGCTCCTAGATGAGTTTGGGCTGTAGCTTTTCAGCTAGGAAAGGCAAACCCAGACCGAGACAAGGTTTCTATCTCTGTGAGGACAAACCACTGGACCATCCAGATGGACAGGATCCAGTGTGCTTGAGTTGCCACTAAGGCACTGGCAGGCTCCTTGAGGAATAGCCCCCAGCCTTTTCCTCCCAGCCTTGTGACCAGCCAGCCCAACCACTGGCCACAGCCCAGGTTTCTAAGAGCTACCCTAAGCAGCAAGTTCCCCCATCCCCTGGGGTCTTTGCCAGCACAAAATCCTGTCCTGAGAAAGTAAATTCTTGCTTATCCAGTTTTATGTTCTGCCTCCTTGATTAAGCTCATCAAAATGTATTCTCAGGCAGACCTCCCTGGCTCCTGCCACTATGTGCTAGTTAGTCTTTGCGGTTCCTTTGAGGTGTAACCTCTTTGCCCCCCAGCCCCCTTATCAGGACTAGCACACCCCCAGCTGGGTTCTGCTGGCAAGTAACCCTAGTTATCATAGTGGCATCAGGACAGGTATAGGGGCAACTGCTTAGAGGGACATGTGTTGCCTGGTAGAGGTGAGGCCTACACAGTGTCTTCCCACATAAGGAAAGTGCTGGCACTTCCAAGACGGAGGTGAACTAAAAGTTCTGAGGGCTCTGAAGAGTCTACAGAACCACAATCCTTATGGCCATCCACCTAGATGTCCTCATTCCATATATCAGTGTCCCAAGCCTTCCCAACCAGGGCTCTGCCCTTGGCTGGTTGAGAATCTAAAGGTCTTCAAAGCTCCTTAATTCGAATTGCTAAGCCTTGCACTTGCTCCTCAGCTACATCCATGCTTTGACTGAGACAGGGCCTCTTTGTAAACTCCCAAAGAGCCCCTACAGAGAGGCCCACTAGCTCTCACACTTAGCCTTAGAGGTTTATAAACAGTCCTCAGCGTCTCATTAGCTCTCTGCAGAGCATTAATACAACCTCTAAACACCAACCAAGACCAATACCCTTATATGCATTCTGTTGTCCCCATTGCATTTCAACTATCAGAATCATCAAGTGTGTTTCCATCCATCCACACCCTCAACAGTGAACGTTTTAGCAACTGGGCTGCCACGTTATACCAGGGCCGATCTATCCCTGGTACATATCACATGATGTGGTAGGTAGAATGGAGCAATGCCTTACCCAAAATATGTCCACATCCTAATCACCAATATGTTTTCTTATATGGCAAAGGGACTTTGCAGCTATGATTAAGCTAAGGATCTTGGGATGAAGCAATTATATACTGGTGGGTCTAATGCAATCATCAAAGTTCTTATATAAGTGAGAGTGGGAGTAAAGAGTCAGAGAGAGATCTAAAGGTGTTGTGCTACTGGCTTTAAAGATGGAGTAAAGGACTAAAAGCCAACAAATATTGGTGGCCTGTAGAAGATTGAAAAGGCAAGGAAACAGTTTCCCCTAGAGCCTCCAGAAGGTACATAGCCCTGCTGACACCATGTTTTAGCCAGTGAAACCCAATTTGGACTTTTAGCTTTCAGAACTTTAAGATAATAAATGTGTGTGTGTTTTCAGGCACTACGTTTGTGATCATTTTTTATAGTTGCAATAGGAAACTGATACATACAGGGTGAGGGTTTCCTTGCCAGGAGCAAATGATTGAACCCCAACCCTGCCTTACTGCCTTTCTCAAATCACTCCTAGCACCAACTGTGTGTTTGGGTCCTCTGAGAAGCAGTCACCATGACAGAATTAAACTTGCAAGTAATTTATTGAAGAAAATACTTCTGAAGCATAAAATGGAAAGAGAGGAGTAAGCAGGGACAGTCTGCAGATTATAATGCAGGTCTGACTTCTGCACAAGGGAAGGATTGGTTAGGAAAGCCTAAGACTGCAGTGTAGCTCTGAGAAAGTCTCATCCATTGGATGAGATTACTGGAGGGCCCCAGAATAAAGACTGTCCAACCCAGGGACAAGGTGGCCTCAGCATCAATCCTGTGGCTGAGATGAAGGTGTAGCATCTAGGGACTGTGAACCAGTTGCACTCTTATAGTAAGTTACCTTGAAGGGAGATCTAAGAAGCCCATCTTCGTAGTCACCACACCACCCACCTGGATCCAGGTGCTGGCAGTGCTAATTAATCACAGGCCACCAACAGGGGCAGAGCCTGAGCTTACCATATGGCCAGCGAAGTATCAGAGCACATGGTCTCTGCAGGTAGGCAGATCCCAGAGGGGCTAGAAGAGGGGCTAAGCTACACACGCTCAAATCCTGATTCCCTCATTTATCCATCAGACACTTCATTGCTCAACTGCTGAAGAGACTTTGGAGTAGCAGAAAGAGGCTGTGGTCAGTCCTTGACTGGAGCTCTCTCCACATGGAAAAAATGTTAGAAGAGAGAATTAACGCCCCCTTTGTCAGATTGCTGCAACAAATATCTTTCCATTTTATTGCCAGATTGCTTTCCAAAAAAGTTAAAACATTGTACACATTTACCAAACAATGTTCTGAGGATTGTCTTCTCCTATATCTGTACAGCATTAGGCATTATCACGCTTAAATTCTTCCATTCTAATGACTGTCAAATATTTCATTTTTATTTAATTGGCATTTATCTAACTGCTGAGAGGATGAAATACCTTTTTTATATATCACTTGTCTTTACAGTTGCATGAACTGCCTATCTAAACGCCTAATCCATTCTACTATTGTGTTGTTTGGTGTTTGGATCTCTTTTGTTCATGTGTTTGTAGAGATGGCATGTATATATTATAGCTATTAACGCTTTATCTGCTATATGGCTTGCAAATATTTTTCACTCTACTTTTTTTTTCTTATTTTTATGGTATCTTTTATCAGACAAAACATTTTAGGTATTATAAAGTCAAATATACTTATCTTTTCTTTTATAGTTCCTGGATTCCCTGTATTTGTTTGCAGGATCTCTATGTTCCCACATTATATAATCTCCTAATTTTCTTCTAAAATTTTTACTATTTTATTTTTACATTTATTATTTCTTCCAGCTGAAATTTATTTTTGTATTGTTTCCTTTCTTATCACAAAACAGTACATGTTTCTCACATACATTTTTAGGAAGCTTTCGATGACAAACATGAAAAAAAAATTTAATTACTCATCGTCCCCGTCACCCCCTTCTCCATAGATAGTCCCTGTAAATGTTTCTGGTTATATCCTTTTAGTCCTTTTCTCTATGCATTACACACAGCTTTAAAATTAAAAAAACAGAAGATTTATATTGTAAATTCTGTTATACAACCTGCTTTTGTCATTTAACAATACAATTAAAACACTTTTCACATCATAGGAGTAATTTTCTACAACATATTTTTAATAGCACAGGAATAATCCAATGTCTAAATATGCCATCGTTTGTTTAATCAAATCTCTATTTTTGGACATTTACATGGTTTCCAATTTTTTGCTATGAAGAAAACATGCCATGATGTTGCCTCCCATTTGTTAGACTATACTTTGCACTTTGTTAAAGAGTGCATCTTTTCAAGTATGTTTGTTCTATTTTAATAGCACCTAAAACTGTCTGCATTAAAAATTAGGTAAGGAGAGGAAAAGGTCTCCCCCAGCCACCACCACCACCACCCCCACACACCCCCACACCGGTCACTATATTGAAATGACCCAAAATTAAATAGAGGACTTGGAACTACCTTTGAAAAAGAACTGGATCTTCAGAGTGCAATTGATGGGTTTAGAAATTGTTTTCAAAGAGTATTAACAAGAAAGAGTTCAGAATTGAAAAGTGTGGCACTTAAAAAAATAAATAGTAAACATAGTATGGGAAAATCAGCAGTTAGAAGGATCATAAAATCCTAAAATACCAGCAGATAGATGAAGGATCAAGAGGGCAACAATGCCAGTTCTCTCAATACACTTACGCACCAGAAGCTACCTCCGAGCTCTTTTGGAAAGGGGCAGATACAAATCACTAATCACTCCATTTCATGACTTTATTAGAATCTCAAGAACAAAAAAAGAAAATGTGTAGTAGAAAGTCTAACAATGAATAAAATTTAAAAAAAAAATTTAATGAGCACATAGCATATTTTAATTAAAATGTAATTTAAAATATTTGAAAAAATATTCTAAGTGGAGCAAAAGTATGTACATTAATCTACTATTAATGTAACTATTTGGCTTTGAATTCATTATTGATTTGGGAATTTCTCTGTCATTTCTCTTTTCCATAATTAAATATATCCCAAACAAGAAGAGAAAACAACATTGAATTGTACACAATAAACCATGGAATGCGATGCTAGAAGGAAGCTTACCTCTCTCAGCTCGTCTGACCCCAATATTTACCTTTGGGGAAGCTGAGGCCCGTGAAAGGGACGTAACTTGCTAAAGATCAGAAAGCCAGTTATCTGCTGAACTGGGAGTGCAAATGCAGATCTCCTGCCTCTTAGCATAGTGCTCCTGCCACTAGCAACACAAATCAACAAAGCAGTCATACTTGCTCTGATGTCTGTGGTCGTACGTCAAGTCACATCAGGAAGGCAGCAAGGTGCAATCTACATATACAATGTAATCACAA
>PVKE010013720.1:0-36114 GCA_004027555.1 Craseonycteris thonglongyai
ACTATTACTAATGATAGCTGATGAGATAAAAAAAACCCAAAATAATACTCGTGCCCTCTCCCACCTCCCCTCCCTCTCTCCCTCCCCCCTCCTCCCCTTCCCTCAGGCAATCACCAAGTTATTGGGTGTGTCCATAGGTCTCTGTGTCTTTGTAACTTTCAGTTTTATATTCCACCTATAAGTGAGGTCATATTTTTCCGGATTCTTTCAGTCTGACTTATTTTGCTGGTGTTTACCTGGAGAGGAGGGAGGAGGTGGGAGGGAGAGTTGTGTGGGGAGGGGGGAATGGGCACCAGATATATGGGGTTGGAGGGGGACCTGATTCTGGGAGCTGGGCACATAATGCGATGCATGGGTGATGTGATGTGGAGTTGTACATTGGGAAACTGTCTGATTGTTACTAACCAATGTCACCCCATTAAATTTAACAATAAAATATAATAATATTAAAAAAAATTGCAAAAGAATCTCATAATGTTTAGGAAAGTTTATGAGTTTGTGTTGTTGGGCCACATTCAAAGTCATCCTGAGCCACATGCAGCCAACTGGCCACAGGTTGGACAAGCTTGTTATTGTGTATACCAGTTTATTACGTATCTCATTAAACAAAAAAACAAAAAAACAAAAAAAAAAGGAAGGAAGGAAAACAACAACAACCAAAAAACAAACGAACAAAAACCTGGAATGGATGGTTTAAACAATGGATATGTATTTGCTCACAGTTCTGGAGGCTAGAAGTTTAAGATCAAGGTGTCAGCAGGGTTGGTTTCACCCGAGGCTTCTTCCCTTGGCTTAGCAGAGTTTGTCTTCTCACAGTGTCTTTTCCTGGTCATGCCTCAGCGTGCACACAGGCCCCTGGTAGCTCTTTATATGTCCACATTTTTCTCGTCTAAGGACACAAGTCAGATTGAATTAGAGCTCATCCTAACAGCCTTATTTTAACTTAATCACCCTGTCTACAAATACAGTCACATTCTGAGGTACTGGGGTTGGGCTTCAACATAAAAATTGGAGGGGAGGGGGCTCACAATGCAGCCTATTACACTGTGATAGCTTCAGTATTACTTTCCTAGGGTTGCCATTAAAACATTACTGTGACCTGGGTAGCTTAGAATAACAGAAGTTCATTGTCTCACTGTTCTGGAGGCTAGAAGTCTGAAATCAATCTGTCATATAGTTGTAATCATACAATATGTAGCCTTTTCCAACTGGCGTTTTTCATTTAGTAATATGCATTTAAGGTTCCTCCATGGCTTTTCATGATTTGATAGTGCATTTCTTTTTAGCACTGAATAATATTCTTTTCTCTCGATGTAACATCATTTATTTATTCATTTACCTACTAGAGGATATCTTGTTTGCCTTCAAGTTTTGGCCATTATGAATAAAGATAAATAGATGTCTATATCATCAATCTCTATCTCTATATTTATATCTATTATATAGGCAGATTTTTGTGTGAATGTGGGTTTTCAATTCCTTTGGGTAAATACCAAGAAGCACAATTCCTGGATGGTATGGTAAGAGCATCTTTAGTTTTGTAAGAAACCACCAAACTGTCTTCCAAAGTGGCTGTACCATGTTGTATTCTCATTAGTGATGAATGAGTTCCTGTTGCTCCACGTTCTCACCAGCAATTGGTGTCATCAGTTTTCCAGATTTTGCCTATTTTAATAGGTATGTAGTGGTGTCCGATTGTTTTTGTTTGCATCTCTGTGATGACATATGACATGAAGCATCTTCATATATTCTTTGGCCACCTGTATATCTTCTCAGGTTAGGTGTTTATTAAAGTCTTTGACCCATTTTTAAATCAGGTTGTTTGTTTTCTTGTTGAGTTTTAATGGTTATTGGTACATTTATAATAAAAGTCCTTTATAGCAATTGTCTTTTGCAACTATTTTCTCCCAGTCTGTAGTTTGTCTTCTCTTTCTCTTGACATTGTCTTTTTTTGAGCAAAATTTTTTTAAAGATTTATTTTATTGTTTTTGACAGAGGCAGAGAGAGACAGAGAGAGACAGAGACAGAGAGAGACAGAGAGAAGAGAAGGGGGTGGGCCCAGAGCAGTCTCCATAGTTGTACACCATTAGTTTTTGACTTGGTTTTCTTTCACATATGTGGGTGGAAGCCATGTAGAACTGGAACCGGGCTGGGGGCCTCCTGCATGGGAAGCACACCCCAGTTCAGCATATGGGTCCACGTGGGCTGGGGCTGGGATTTAATCCTTGTTCCCTAGGGCTACAAAGAGGGCACTTAACCCACTGAGCCATCCTGGCTTCCCCGAGCAAACTTTTTAAATTTTAATGAGGTCCAACTTATTATTTCTGCCATAAATTGTGCCATTGGTGTTGTACCTAGAAAGGCATGAATGATTATATTATTAATGTCATCCAAAATGTGTCTAAAAATAATTCCAAGTTGAAAAACTAAGAAAGAGATTTGTGTTAAGAAATTTCAGAAGGAAATTTTTCTCTGCACATTTCAGAGATGTAGTCTGTGCATCTCTCTCACTTAGTCTTCCTGTCTTAGTAAGTTCCTATGCAGTTTTATAATCATGGAAAATATTAATATTTAAAATCTTGGTTATTTGTAGAGTAAGGAGAGGCAGGGAAATTAAGTGTAATGGCATTGGGCTCTCATTTTCCTTCTTCAGAACACATCCATCTTTAGGAAATATAATTATTCTCTTTTATATTAGTTCTTTCTTTAGCAAAAATTAATGACCCTATAATCCCAAACCTTTTGCTTTGACTTAAATGAGAACAGCTTGAGGACTCTAATAGACTGATTTTTAGTCAGTTGAATAAAAAGAGAAAAGGATGGCATTTTAGTGGGTCAAATCACATTAAAACAAGCTCTAAGGAACCATACATATTTTTTGTATAGAAATACAATTGTTCTTGATATATTAATTTAATAAATGGATAGCTGCCTAAATTCTTATGAATTGTAATTGTTCAATGTAGGATCTTTTACCTTACTTATGAAGTAAACACTCATATTGTTTGTGACTAATGGTAAGTTTTTCTCTTTCCAAATTTTTATACTTCTGTATTTTTGAAGTTTTTACCACACTGTCCAGGACAGTGATAGGGGACAAATTTGTTCTGTATGTTAATTAAAAAGAAAAGCTTTAACATTCTATTAAAAGTAATGTTTACTGAAAAGTATATTAAAGATGCCCTTTATCAGGTTAATAAAATTGCTTTTTTACTTTTTACTAGTGTGCTAATAGTCTTTTTTCATAAATGGGCACTCAGTTTTTATCAAAGGCTTTTTCTTCATCTATTGAATATGATCACATGTTTTATTCTTTAATCAGTTAATGTTGTGGGTTTTATATGTTATTAAAGTCTGTGTGGGGGTTGATTTTTGTTGTTGTTGTTAGCATTTACTTTAACTCTTCTTGTTTATCTTTGCCTAATATATCATTTACTGTCCTTTGGATTTTTAAAACCTTTTCATGATCTTCATTTTTAGATGTGTTCCTTGTAGATAGAATATTTAGTAGTAATTTATGGAATGTTCCCTGGAAGACAGTTTCTTGGCTAGACACTGGGGATACAAAAGAGAATAACAGATAATAAATTCCCTGACCTCATAGATTGTACATTGGCATGGAATAAATAAAATATATATGTATAAAAATTCTAAATAACCAAATGGTCATAGATTTTGGTCAGTACTATGTGGTACAGAAACATAGTGGTAGAATAGAGTGTAATATATGCAGATGACTTTACATAGTATGGGGAGGAAAGACAACTAAAAGAAGCCAATGCTTAAGCTGAGAACTGAAGGATGAGAAGGAGCCAACCACGTGAGGAACAAGGAACTCAACATACCAGAAGGAAAATGCACACACACACACTCTGTGCCGGCATGAACTTAGCGTGTTCCAGGAATCTGCAGAATAGTACTGTAACTTAAATATTATGAGCTAAGGATTGGAAGATCCTAGGAGGATACCAGAGAGAAAAGCAAAAGAAGATACAGAACTCCGTGTCATAATAAAGAATTTCTATTTACATACAATGGGAAGATATTGAAAGTTTTTACAGGAGGCTGACACATGCCAAACTTATGTTTCTAAAAGCTCACAATGATTTTCATGTAGAAAGTGGCTCTGATTCTGGCGGAGAGATGAGGGGAAGAAACACAGACCCCAGATAGGATACTATTGCAGTGAATAATGCTGGTGGCTAGATTTAGTTGGGGCAAGTAAACAGATTTGGGATACATTTTGGATATAAAACTAATAGAACCTGCAAATATTTTTGGATATATGAGTATGGAGTGAGAGAAAAGAAAGAGTTAGGCATATTTCTTATGTCATATTTTTATTAATAACTGATATGAAAGTTTGGAAGAATATCCATGTGTGACCTCTGGGGAATGGTTCTGGAAATAGAGAAATCAATTTTATATACATTATCATTGAGATGCTTTTGAGACATCCAATAAGAATGTCAAGTTAACAATTGTACACACATCTCCCAATTTAGAGAAAATGAATATACCAGACTTACAAATCTGGAAATTAGCATCATATAGAATTATGGTTGAAAGCATGGTTTTGAATCTAGATTGCCTGAGTTTAGTTGGCTTGACAATTTACTAGCTATGCAACCATGAGCAAGTTATCTGACTTATCTGTATTTCACACTTGTCATCTATAAAATTATAATAATGATGCTAGCATCTAACCTACCATATATTAATGCATGTAAGAAATTCAAGAAAAAATTTCTCCTTGTGTTAGGCCTAAGTAAAAGTTAGCTGCCATAAATGTTAGCTGCTATCATCATCATCATTATCATCATCATCATTATCTCCTCTATGGGTTACTTTTATTGGGTAAATTTTTCTTTTTAATTACTGACTCTCTAATAATAACATTTAAGGAGGAAGGCAAACATCATAGGTGAAATTACTACAGGATAAATACTTTTGGAAGTAGGATATTTTGTAACCATTCAGAATACCAAATCTTTTATTTTTTTTTTACTTCAAATTACTTTTTTTATTGTTAATTTATCAGGGTGACATTGGTTGATAACAATTAGGTAGTTTCGAGGTGTGCAATTCTACATTACATCACCTATGTATTGCATTATGTGCTCACCATCCAGAATCAGCTCTCCTTCCATCACCAAATATCTGGTGCCCACTCCCAACTCCCCTCCCCACACTCCTTCCCCACTTCCCCTTCCCTCAGGTAACCACCAAACTGTTGAGTGTGTCCATAAGTTGTTCCTTTGTTCCTTTCAGTTTTATATTCCATCTATAAGTGAGGTCATATGTTTCCTGACTGTTTCAGTCTGACTTATTTTGCTTAATAAGATGGTTTCAAGGTCCATCCATGTTGTCACAAATGACTATATTTCATCTTTTCTAATTGCTGAGTAATATTCCATTGTGTACATGTACCACAGATCAATAACCAAGCCATCCTCTGTATGAGATCCACCCTCAAACCCAGCCCTTTCAGTGCCAAGCATGTAGTAAGTGTGGGCTGAATAATACTAAAATATATTGATGATAATCTAGATTTTTTTTATTGTTAATATTATTATATTTTATTGTTAAATTTAATGGGGTGACATTGGTTGGTAACAATTAGATAGTTTCCTGATGGATAATCTAGATGTTTAAAGATGCATATTCCCTAGAGTGGCCTAGGAATTCACAGAACAACACTGGCTCACTGATGTGTTGAAAGGATCTCTTGCCAAATTTCATATCAGGGTTGCGTGTATTTCAAGCTGTCCTGTTTCACTTGCCAAGCAGACTCCCTTCTCCCCTTCTAGCACAAACTTACTCAAAATACACGCACCAGCAAGAGAGATTCCTTACAATGTTGGTCACTGAAAGAAGTCATAATCCTTGTCTGATTCAAACAACTGGATTTTTTGTTTTTCGTAGCAGCAAGTGGTCCTAGACTATGCATAATATCTCAGACATGTAAACGTTTATGTGATAGAATTGTCAAATAGTAAGACAAGATGAGAACCTATAGTTGCACCACAGTCACTGGGCTCTCCAGGCTGGTAGTAAATATTTTGGTGCACTCTAGTGGTAGAAGGAGATAGGCTGGAAGACTTGCAGGTGCACTAGGTTTAGCAGTCATGACTATTATTTTGAAAAGTGTTACATCAATTGTGGATTTCAAAACGTGACTGCGGGAATGTTTGGTTTTTTTTTTGTATAAAGGTGATATTCACATATGAACTTTGCCCCTCTCCACCCAGAAAAATACCTGGAGTAGAATAACTGCATTATTTTAATAGTAAAACACCTCAGTTTAAGTATAATATAATGTGTATTGCTGAAGGTTTCTTATTTTTTTGCAAGCATTTTATTTCTAACAGGAGTGGAGTCCACTGTTTTCTTCCCATAATAATAGTAACAAGTATTTTTCAATAAAACCTATCAGGGACTAGAGTAAGTGCATGTGAATCACACACACACACAAAATGGTCAGAAATGCAAATTATATATTTGCACACACGTTGATAAATGTTTGAGATGTTTTTGTAGTTGCTTCCCATCTCCCTATCATCCCTCCATTTTTTTCTCCTTGTAATCTATTCTAACTCATAAAAATTTATTTTCTCGGGAAAGCCGGGATGGCTCAGCGGGTTGAGCGCTCGCTTTGAGGCCCCGAGGACCAAGGATCGAATCCCGGCTCCGGCCCAGGCGGACCCACATGCTGAACTGGGGAGTTCCCACAGTTCGGTTCTCTAGCTGTCTCTGTCTCTGTCTCTCTCTCTATCTGTCAAAAGTAAAGTAAAAATAAATATGCACTGAAGATAAAATAATTACTCTCTATAAATATAAAAAAAAGATATAAAAAAAAATTTATTTTCTCTATTTCCTTGTCACTTTATCTTTTTAATGGTAATTTGTATCTCCATAAATTGTCAATTTCTGGAAGACCCAGCTGTGCCTAATTATCCCTGCCACTTTCATACACACAGCACAGTGCCTGGCACATAATGGGCATTTGGAAATATCTGAGGAGTGAGCAAATCCATGAACATTCTGACCTGCTGTTTTAGAGACACGTCAAAATAATGGACTATATTCATAGGTCTGCATCCTCTGAAGTCCCCTGCTCAGTTCCAAAAGCTAGATAGGAAGGAGTTTGGATCTCTTCGGAGCTATTATGTCCTTGAAAACCAGCTATTTTACCCAAAAGAGCTGATTTCACACTGTTTTCTTCTTTTCAAAGGACCAGCATGATCTAGTCCTGGTATTCCTCTTTGGTGGGAGGGCACATTTACTCAATCAGTTTCCAAATCACCTCACCAAATTAAAAGTGTGTGTGTGTATGTAAAATCAAAAGTGAAAGATAGACAAAACCCACCTATATGTGATCCAGGAGAACACACCAGGTTTAGGAATCTGAGAATTAAGATGGATGCTCTGTAACAAACTCACCACATGGCCTGAAGCAAGTAATGAATCATCTGTAGGTCCCATACCTTATTTATCAAGCAGAAGAACCATCATACAAATAATCAAATGAAACAACAGATGTGAAGTATCTGCAGACAGCTCTAAGGAGTAAAGTTTCTTTTCTTTTTTTATTTTTAAGGCATCTGGGGAAAGCTGGGATGGCTCAGCGGGTTAAGCGCTCGCTTTGAAGCCCTGGGAACCAAGGATCAAATCCCAGCCTGGGCTCATGCAGACCCACATGCTGAACTGGGGTGTGCCCCCAGTTCAGTTCTTGCCGGGACCTATGTGGGAGGCTCCAGGCCCAGTTCCTGCCCTGCGCAACCCTGTGCCCACCTGTGGAGTGAAACTATATGGAAAACTAATGTCAACTCTGGAGACTGCTCTGGGCCCTCCCTCTTCTCTCTGTCTCTCTCTGTCTCTGTTTCTCTCTGTCAAAAATCAATAAAATAAATCTTTAAAAAAAAAGGCATCTGATTTTTGGAAGAATTATAATTTAACTTTGGATGAAATAATTGAATTCATTCAGTTACTTATTTAACAAATATTTTGTTGAGCATCTATTATGTGCCAGGCAATCTTCTAGGAATCAAAAATAAATATAGTTGTTAGCAAATCAAACACACCTTTGCCTTCATGAAATTTTCATTTTAGTAACAGAGAACAACAACAAATAAACAAATAGTATGTAATTATACAAAAAAAACCAATTCAGTGTGCAAAAAATAAAAAAAAAGTAATAAGGTTAAGGCAGGATATAGAATGATGAATTTTATTAGGTGGCCAGGTAAATATTCCCAGCAGAGGTGACACTTAAACAAAGACCAGAATGAGCCAGAAAGTGGGCTTTGAGAATATCTGGGGGAGGAGTACCTGAGGCAAAGGAAACAGATTGAGCAAAGGCCCTGAGGTAAGAGAATGCTTGAATGGGCTCAAGAAATAGCAAGAATGTCACTGTAGCTGAAGTGAGCTAACACAAGTGACAGAATAAGGGGATACAATATAGAGAAGTAACCAAGGGTCATATGATGTAATGATTTCATGCCGTTAATAGATGATTTTTAAATACTTTTTTTACAATAGCTTTAGAATTGTAGAAATGATGCAAAGATAGTATGAATAATTTCTCTGTACCCCCATGCCTAGTTTCCCCTCGAACTAACTACTTACTAGTATGGCACATTTGTCATAGCTAATATACTGATATTAACACATTAATTATTAACTAAAGTCCATACTTTATTCAGATTTCTTTAGTTTTTACATAACAATCTCTTTTCTATTTCACAATCTTATTTGGGATCCCATATTACATTTAGTCATTGTTTCTCCTTGGGCTCCTCTTTGGCTGTAACTTTCTTAGATTTTCCCTATTTTTGATGATTTCAAGAGTTTTAAGAAGTACTGGTGATACATTTTATAGACTTTCTCAAAATGAGTTTTTTTTCTCCTTTTTAAAAAAAAATAAAATAAAATAAAAGATTTATTTTATTGTTTTGATAGAGACAGAGAGAGACAGAGGAAGACAGAAGGTGGAGGGTACAGAGCAGTCTCCATAATTGTACAGCGTTAGTTTTCAACATAATTTCATTCCACACAGGTGGGTGGGGGACCGTGCAGGGTGGGAACTGGGCCGAGGGCCTCCCACATGGGAAGCTTGCCCCACTTCAGCATATGGGTTCTCATGGGCTGGGGCTGGGACTCGATCCTCGGACCCCGGGTCTGCAAAGCCAGAACTCAACCCACTGAGCCATCCGAGCATTCCAATTCTGGTTTCTTATGGTTACACAGGGATTATTATGGATTCTTGAGAGGAAGACCATAGAGTTAAAGTGCCCCTCCTATCACAGCATAGCAGGAGTACATGTTGTTAACATGATTTACCACTGATTTTGCTAACCTTAATCACCTGACTAAGGTGTGTGTGTGTGTTACATACCACTGAGTTGGCTCTGACTCCTGGCCACCCTATGATTAAATAATATCCACTGTGAGAGAATATCTATATAACCGATTTAAAGTTCTTTTGGGAAACAAACAAACAAACAAACAAACAAACAAAACACTTCACAGATTTGCCTATTCTTTATTTTTATTTATTTATTTATTTATTTATTTATTTATTTATTTTTATTTATTCAACCATGTATTTATATCAGTGTAGTCTCATGGATATTGATTTTATATATTGGGTTACAATCCAACACTACATTATTTATTTGTTGTTCAGCCAGTTCCAAGTGTATCCATTGGGGGCCCTTTCAGTAAGTTCTTGTGTCTCTGTGACATAGCCTGTCATTTTGTTTATTTGAACCACAGGGAAATTCTTATGCCTGTTCTAACAGTGGAAGCCAGTGGAGAGTTTTGGGAGGGAGACAAGATCCCACTTACACTTGATAAGAACTCCTGTGGCTGCCATGTAGAAAACAAGCTATAACTGTGGCAAGTCTGGAAACAGGGACCTTGAATGATGGCTGTTACCCTCGTGTGGGTAAGAGGCAATGGTGCCTTGGGAAAAAGGTACATTTGTGGAAATGAGAATGGCTGAAATTTGGTATATAAGCTATAGGTGAATTTATAGTATTTCCTGATGGACTGGATTTGGCGTATGAAAGGAAGAGAGGAAAGCCGGGATGGCTCACTGGGTTAAAGTACTTACTTTGCAGCCTCGGGGACTGAGGATTGAATCCCAGCCCTGACCTGTGCAGACCCATATGCTGAACTGGGGTGTGCTTCCCACGCGGGAGGCCTCCAGTTTGCTTCTCACCTCCCAGTTTGGCCCCTGGCTTGAGGGAGCATACCTCCCATGTGGGAGGCCCCCAGCTCAGTTCCCACCCTACATGACCCCTGCCAATCTGTGTGGAACAAAACCATGCAAAAAACTAATGAAGTACAACTATGGAGACTGCTCTGGGACCTTCCCTTTCTCTGTGTTTCTCTACCTTTGTCTTTTTCTGTCTCTGTCAAAAACAATAAAATAAATCTTAAAAAGAAAGAAAGAAAGAAAGAAAGAAAGAAAGAAAGAAAGAAAGAAAGGAAGAAAGGCCAAGTGACTGAGTTTTTTTGTTCTGAGCAATTAAGTAGTGATACTGTGTGCTCCTATGGTGAACACTGGAGAAGGAGCAGTTTTAGGACATTAAACAATGCATACAATATATATAACACAGCCACACTAAATAAAACTCTACTTAAAAGAGCAATTGCCTTGAAAACCTTGTTTTGACTGGTTTTTATGTGGGAAATCAGCACCATGATTCAAACACAGGGTCCTGGGCCAAGATAGGCAGATGGTAGATTTTTCTCAGGCTAGGACTGGAAGGGAAGTTTCCTTTTTTTTTTTCTGAACATAGTTTCCAGTATCTTAATTTATAAATATTTCTCTCAGATTGTAAATCTGGGGCTTGTTTTGTCTGCATACATTCAACTCTCAGCCTTGGGTAAAGTTAGTTTTGGGGAATCAGAGAGCTTATCCTGGAAACAAAAAAATTGATGCAGCCCTGTAGTTAAAAAGATAAAATAACTCCTTCCGAAGAGTGAGAATATTTAAAATGAGATGATTTTGAGAAACATGAGTTTTGTATCAAGATATTAGATAAATTTCCAAAAGAGTTTATGAGTGACTCTTTTAGCCAATGGATTTTGTTGTGGAGCTATTATGTGCTAACCCTGCTTGTGTACAAGGGAAAGAGATGAGGCTCTCTAATCATCCAAGGGATTTGAGGTACTGTGCAGAAGGATTTTAGCCTAGGGTCTTGCTAATCAATGGAACATATTATTGTATATACTATGTATCACATACTTCTACCACTTTCATCCATTGCACATGCTATCCAATCAATGGAACGTATTATTATACTATGTATCACATATTTCTGCCCCTTTGGTCCAATTACATGCTGCGTTTTTCATCTGGAAGGCACTTCTACCCTATACATCCCAGCTTATTCAAGACGCTACTCTAATATCGTCCCTTCCGCGGAAAGGCGGAACCTTTTCTTGACTAGCCACTCCTCATTCCTAGGCACTCGGTTGGTTCATAGCCAAACCAGCAATATTTTCTGAGCTTCATTCATTTATCCCGCTCTTGAATTATTTTCTTATAATATCATTACTAACTATATGAGGATTTGATTATATTGACACTATTTTTTACTTAATTCAATGTTATGCAATAATATTTGTAAAAGCAAATCAAAAGTTCATGGTGCTTATATTATTCAGTACATGAAAATAAAAATAGATAGTATTAAGATCAGAACAACACAATCAAAAATCATTACTCATACCATCAGTGGAATGTATACTGTGCTTTGGAAACCATGGGATTTATTATGATGAATTGTTAATAGGTTGCTTTAAATAGTCCCAATTTTCTACTCTCTATCCATATCCTTTACTATGCACCCTTGTAGTTCTCTCCCTCTATGGAAAGGTGCAAATCCCTGCGCCTGGGCTTGACCATGTGACTTGCATGGATTAATGGGATGTTAGCACACAGAGTGAAAGATCACAGGCCAGGATTGATGTGCTTTGACTGAGGAACCTAGGGTGCAAAATTTAAAGGAGCGCTCACTCTCAGGGTTGTGACTCAGGCTCTGCAAATTGGAAGAAGCTATTGGGCTTCTCTCTTGTGTTTCTTCCAAGAAAATGAGAAGAACATACAACTGGTTCCAGAAAAAATGAGACAAGTGAGAAAGAGCTGCCTTGCCCAGGAGTCTGAGTGAAACCCAGCCTAAGTCAGAGCCCCCAGCAAACTAACAAGGCATGAGCAAGCCACTCAGGATGAGCAAAACCTCATCCAACTCCCAGCAGATCCACTGACCATGAACTACAATACTAAATAATTATGGTTTTGTAGTATATAAGCATTCAGTCAGTGATCACTCTAATAATTATTACTGTGTTACCTTCAGTAAGTTTCCTAGCCTCTCTCAGCCTGACACAGAAAGAAACATAATAGCTACTACCTCCCACAGTTGACCAAGGTTGTGTGTGTGGTGTCAATTTCCATCTTGAGTACCTCCCGAACTTTTGCTATTACTGCACTTATGATAACATTCAAAATAAAGAAGAGGCTTCTTTAATGATTCGTGAATATTGTCATTCAACTTCTTTCATGTATTGTTTGATACCAGGATGGCCATAAACAACATAATAATAGTATTTGTTTGGGGGAATCCATTAAACGTTGCACATGCATTATGTCATTTAATGCTGACAACTTTATGAAGTAGATGTAACCCCATTTTGCGAAAGAAAAAAACTGACACTCGGAGGTGCTATATAATTTTATAAGATAACACATCAGGCAAATATCAGCCTGACCTAGATCTGTTTCCTTCTCTTCCAGTAGTAAGCTGCCTCCTCAGTACAGTCTGTAATTCCATTACCCTGAAAGAGAAATCATTTTTATATTGCTGTGCTCTTTCATCGTATACATATTTTTCTTAGTGGTTGGCACAAATATAATTTAATATTCCACTATTTACCTAATATGAATAATATTAATTAACATAGTTATTATTATCAGCCTTGGACAACAATTGAAAACCATTGTGTGGTTTTCCCTTATTTTCAGAAGTTAATGTTGTCTTTGATTTCTTTGTACTTGTGGGTAATACTAAAATAAGCATATTTTAGTGCATGTAGTGTTTTACTTCCTTTGAAGTATTTTCTTCGGACAAATGATCAAACATAAGATTAATCAGCTAAATTATATAAAATGTTTTATTGTTTGATATTAAGAAGTTTTTGAGGTATTGATAAAATTTCTCTAACGGTGACTAACAGTGAATGTACAAATATTTCCACAATTTTGTGGCATGAAATATTATGATTTTAAATTATTACATGAATAAATGTGAAAAACATTACTGTTTTTTATTTTGCATTTATTTGATTATGAGTCAAGTTGAAATACATTGGAATCCAACCATTTTGTGTAAATATTGCATCAAAACATAAAATAATTTTAAAATCTACAGATATTTTTTAAATGTTATTTATTTATTGGATTGAATTAAGAGTACTAATTATAAATTTCATGATTAGATTTTTTTTTCAAAAAGAGGAATACAAATCTGTGAGTTATCTATTCTCGTAATTTTAAAAACCTGGGATTTAAAAAAAAATTTTTTATTACATCTCCCACAAATCTCTTAATGGCTACTATATGACAGCTCCAAGGGTATCATAGCAGCAATTAACTACCTCATAACTTGTAATAATATGAACCCTTTCCTAAAACCTTAGGTTTGAATGTTAATTAAGTAATTAGAGGCACAGGCAGCGAGCTCCAGATGATGCTCCTCATAGAGCTTAGTCAGCAGACAAATGTAATGAGTTCTATTAAGATTGTGCTCAAATTAAAAAAGAAAATTCTCAAGCAGCCTGAAATAAAAACCAAAACAGCAATCACGAAAGCAAGCTGAGAAATAACAGATTGTCTTGTTGTGGGAGGCTTTTATCTTATTTTATTTTATTCATTTTTATGGGAATGTTGGAAACTGCCATTAATAAGGCAGAAACAAGAACTCATGCAAGCTTTTCTTTCGCATATCATTTTCAACTGCTGAGTATTTGAGCAAATCCTTTGAAATGAAGCACTGTATTAAAATCAAACCCATGAGGTACAGTCAGAAAGACCAGCTCTTAGCATATGTTTGGATTTTATGGATGAGTGGTTCATTTGGCTATGCCTCACCTATTAATGAATTTTCCCATCTTTGTAAAATCCAGATTAGTCTGTCTAGTTCAAAATCATCTCTTGCTGCAGGTGGTCAACCTCCCCTCTATCTTCCCACCCCCTCACCACCCATCCTTCAAGCTTAACCTAAGAAAGGGCTCTGGCACAATGAAGTATTTGTGCAGGATTCCAGGTACCCCATTTACCAGACTTATGGATAAAATATTTGATTGGAGGGGTGAAGGCAGTAAGTAAGCTACTTATACAAACCTTAAACACAAATTTGTAAAAGGTACCATCTTTTGCAACAAATACTCAAAATCTTGAGGTAATGACTTCACCTCATAGATAATCTCCAGAATGAGAATTTTAACATGGACTTCACTGATTTTCATCAGCAAAAATTAATGGTTTTTAGCCTTTTATCCCCTTTCTTCTTTTTAAATTTAAATAACAATCACTGGCTTTATATCTAGCCCATTAAGCCAGACTTCCTCTACTGTGTTGAACTGTTGGTTTTTTTTAGGAGTTTAACTCTCCTTTGTAACCTGCCTTTTAATGGACTCCTTGTACGACAGCTCACCAGAAAAGTTAATGTCTTTCTGATCCAAAATTTGAACATTGATCAATCTTTGCATTTATGAGGATGAGAACTATAATACTCAATATATGCACATGAGAATGGCAATGATGGGGGAGTGTATCTGAAAACTACCCATTGCAGTTCTAAGATCAATTCTACTAGACTAGAATGGGAATTAACAGATAATAAATAGGGTAAAATAAAAATGTCACAGTGCATCTCATTGTGGTTAGAGTAAGCATTGCATTGAAAATTGTTTTTCATTTATATATCTTAAGTAAACATAATGTCCTGCCAAGCTGGTATCCCTAGTGGTACATTTTTCTATATTTTAATATTGATATACAACAGTTCAATGCAACAAACATTTATTAAGTGTCAGATTCCAGACACTGTGCTAGACACTAGGTCCAAAGAGATAATAAGAAATGGGTTTGTTTGTTGAATGGGTTAATCAATAATAGGACACACTGAATTTTACGAGAAAGGCTACAGGTTCACCTGAAGTGAGGACATGGAGGGAGAAGAGAATTTTTCTAATAGTAATGAATGATGACAAAGACAATTTCCATAGAGTGCTTACAGTGAGCCGGATCCTGTCCCAAGAACATCAGATGCATTAACTCCTATAATCCTCAAAAATAATCTATGAGGTTGAATTACTCCCACTTTACAGATGATAAAAGTGACATGTAAAGAGGTGAGACACTCAAGCTAATAGGGGGCAGAGCAGAGATTGGAGCACAGCAGTTTCACTTGAGTCTATTCTGAATCATCGTGTCATCCCACTTCTCCCCAAGAGGGACAGAGGAGAAAGCATGGAGAGGCAGTTTTCCAATGTTCTCTCTCCTCTCCCACTTCCTCAGAGCTGAGGCAGAAATTCTTCTACATTTTTTAGAGGAGCAGTGAACCTGTGAATTTAGTTTCTATTATCATCAACACCTTCCACTCGTACAGGACCTTAGTATCAGCTTCAGCTTATGAATAATGAGTGAGAAAGAGTTGGAAGCAAGTCCTGAAAGCTTCCCTTATTCTCAGATTTCCCTTGGAAAAATGCTAACACCTCCATTTCTCATGGCTACTTTTTGTTTCTGGTTGGCTCATATTCTATTGACAACTACATCCCTAGCATGTCGCTGTGTTTTGAAGTTGGGTTTCTACCTGAAAACTTTCAAAGAAAAAATAAAAATAAAGAGCATCAGCCACTGGCCATTTTGTATTTCCTTTTCCTTCCCTGGAAACTTGCCTTTAAAACACTAATGTTTGGGGAAAAAGGTATTCAGAGAGGATGAAAAACAATGAAAATCCTAAATACATGAACCCCCCAAAAATAAAGTGTGATTTTGGGAGAATTGAGTGTTTTGGCCTGGGATCATTCCACTAGGATGGGGCCTGGGCTTCTAAATCTGCGGACCAATTATTGCACCCTTCTTTTTTCTTTTTCCTCTACAGGTTTTCCTGAATATTTGGCTCATAAATCAAACAGCTGCAACAGTAATTATTTTAGGCCTCTAGTGTTTGTTGTTAAAAATACCTCACCCTAAGGATTCTTGCAATACTCTAACCCTCTCTGGTTAGTACTTGACATACAAGTAGGCAAATCACAATTTCTTGTGTTCTATGACTTGATGGAAATTAGAAAGCTAACACTCCAGCCCACACACACCCAAGCTATAAAAATCTCTTTAACTTGGCAGACCTAGTTTTCTGTCTCTCCCAACACTCTACTGTGTTTGCTGATACCTCCTCTGTCCCTTTCCAGGAGCAATCTCTCAATTCCTGAGTCAGTACTGGGGAGATGAAGAAGAAAGTGGGAAAGTGACTTAATAATGATCAAATTTGAGCATCTCCATTGTGTCAAGTAGTGTGTTAGGCACTATCAAAAGGTAAATATTATTAGCTCTCTTTTTACAGTTCAAAAAAGTAAAGCAGGAAATAGCTAATAAGTGTCAGAAGCTGATGGGACTGAGAATTAAGCTATTTGTAGGTTATCGTCGATTCTGATTTACCCAAAGATAGTCCCAGGTTACGTGTATTGTCTTGACATTAATCTTAATAATTCACCCACCTCTCTTCTTGCTTAAATGTTAGTTATGTGGTCACCCCATTCATTGTCATTGTTTTCATTGTAATTCTGTGGATCCAGTTTGTACCCCTTTTTATCTCCCATCTATAGCCTCATTTGCTTCCAGCCAGACAGGAAATCCGGTACAAAAATAATTTAGGGCCTAGATGCTTCTAGACACTAAATTGTGGTTTTCTCTAATCCTGGATTAGGTCAAATTTCAAACCTGAATTTTGACTTGGTTGTCCCTCCATAGCTTCCGACATTAGCCTGTCTAGTATTTAAACTTTCTATAGAATTAGGAACCTGCCTCTAACTAGCTAGAATTCTGGTAATACTAATTAAAATTCTAACCAAATCCTGGAGGGAGGAACTAAAATGAGCTTTCTGCTATTCCTGAATACTTTGGAGACCATTTTCCATATGCACAAGAAAAGACCCTTAATGTTCTTGATGGCAGTCTAATTGCTGTCAGTTCCTGTGCTTTGGTTTGTTTACTGGAGGAGGGGGGGGGGGGTAAAGATGGAGATATAACAGTACCACTGAAGGAAAAAGACTCCCTGTGAGTCAACAGAGCAATGCAGGGTTTTGTGGCTACCACAACACTGCTAAGATCTTGGGCTATTTTAAAATAATCACAATATCTAAGTAAGGAATGTGATAGATTCATTCTATTCTCTCCTTGTTGAACAAACTCAGGACACTCTTCTCTGAAAGAGAAGAGCTCCTTGGTTGTTAAGATGATCAAGCCCAGGACGCATGAAGAATTCTTTCATTCATTCAACAGCTACATTTATCGAATACTTACTATGTTCTAGATACTGCAGCAGTGCTGGGGATTCTGAGTTCTCTAATCTGTACAGTACAGAGTCTACAGGGGGACACAGACATGTATCCAGTAGATGGATATAAAATGACTGACTGTCAGAAGAGCAGTGAAAGAGCGTGTTTTGAAGAGAGTATAACAGGGGGCTCTGTGGGTATGCCTGAGACCAATTCTCTGAGGAACAGTTGGGCTAAGCTATGAAGGATAAGTTAACAGTTAACTGGATAAAGGATGAGGGAACATTCCAGTCTGGGAAAAGGGCATGTACTCAGGTCTTGAATCAGAAAAGAGGAGCCCTTTAGGGAACTGAAAGAAAAACTGAGCCAAGGATGTTAGGTATTTAATCTAAAGAGCAGATTACAGTGGTGAGATGAGAGCAGGTTAAATTGGGAAAAGTGAGAGCTTCCCAGTAACCTGTCCTATAGAGAAGGAACTGGCCTAATCCAGTCCCACTCAGTGGAAGCTATAGAAAGATATTTTAATTTCAAATAAAAAAGAACTTACTGACTTCATATGTAGAAGGCAGTGAGTTTCTGTCTCCAAAGCTATATTTATTTATTCGTTTGTTTGTTTGTTTATTTTATTGTTTTTGACAGAGAGAGAGAGAGAGAGAGAGCCCAGAACAGTCTCCATAGTCATACATTAGTTTCCAATATAGCATCCTACCACAGGTGGGCACGGGGCTGCACAGGGCAGAAGTGAGGCGGGGAGCCTCCCACATGGGAAGTACACCTGGGGCTGGAGCCTACCTAACCAGCGGTCTCCTACATGAAAAGCTTGCCCCAGTGGGAGTCAAACTGGGTTGCACCTCAATTCAGTATATGGGTCCACACAGGCTGGGGTCAGGACTGGGACTCGATCCTTGGACCCTGGAACTGCAATGCAAGTGCTCAATCCACCAAGCCATCCCAGCATCCCCTCCAGAGCTATATAACTGTAAGCTAGATTGCAACTTGGTTAGAATGTGTAGAGATGATCAAAGGGTTGGTCCTATTGAATACTTAAGTCCATCATATTAAGAAGGTTTTGTGAATCACATACCTTCAGTTAAAAAACAACAACAACAAAGCAAACTAGTCCATACCAGGCAAACATCTGATGAAAGGATGCCATTAATAATTCCCCAAGGACCAAGTAAAGTCTAGGAGATTTCTTTGTGATAAGATAATTATTAGGTTTTCAGAAACTCAGCCCTGGGAATATAGAATTTACCCTTTAAGAAAGCTGCTTTCTTCTTTGTACACCCCCCCCCACACACACACACCTCCAAAACAAAGATATCAAAAACATGGAAAATTCTGACTCATTATTGCTGATTGGGTATGATCAGTTTCAATAATCTGCATGTAGCTGAAGTGTGATGAGAAACAAGGGTAGGGGCAGAGAAAGTCAGCTGTTACCCACAAAATTTTAAGCTTCGATTCTATTGTTGAATAACACATACAGATGGACAAAAGGAGTTTATAAAGCAGCTAGCTCTATTTTATAAGCCAATTATTTTCTTCTAAATCTTTTGATTTTGTATTTCTAAATGATCTGAAGTTTCTAGAATTTTCTTTGTACATGGTAGAGTGTACAGAGTCACCCTTCATAGACTGCCCACTCAGTCATTTCTGTATAATACAGTTCATTCTCCTGCAAAAAAACAAGAAAAGCAAAAATATTCTTTATAATAAAGCACACTAGTTTTTTTATCATAAATTAAAATTGATATAAAGTGTCTTAATTAGTATAAATAATTTTCCTTTTTTATGCATAGGTGCTTTAGTTAACCCCATGCAAAGCCCTGTGTGCCTTTTATAGAATCCCATAATTTTTTTCAAGCCAGAGATTGACTTTTATAGTAACATCACACTCCCTAATTGCCTTCTTTCTAGCCATACACATCTGAAATACATAGATGCACAGACAGACACACATACACACAAAGAGTAGACTGAGGACCTACCCAGTTTATAATGTCTTTATTCATTGATGGCCCAACCACTTAAAAATGATTGTGGGATATTTTTTTTCTTGACTCATAAAAGACATAAGTTTAGATAAGTGTATATATATATTGTTTAGCATGGGAATTCTTTTAAAAGTCTCAGATACCTTGGGATTCCCTAGCCCTATGCTATAACATGCTGTAGCATCAAGATGGCCTTCCAGTGACTTGACTCTTTCCTATGAGCCAGTTGTTGCTTCAAGTTCCACATAAAATGCAAACTTTCATTTATTTAGCAAATCTTCTAAAAAACTGTCTATTGTACTTCTAGATCTGCAATAAATACTGACAATATAATGATGAATAAAAATGAATAAAAATGACACAGTGACCAATGCTAATAGAAGTCTGAACAATATACATGGCAGGGGTTCTTAATCCATTCTGTGTATGGACTCTTTTGAGAAAATAATGGTCTATACTAGTTATCTCTTGCTCTGCAACAAATATTTGCCTGAATGCTGAGCATCTTAAAACAACGTTTATTATCTCGTGCAATTACTAAAGGCCAAAAATCTGAAAGTAGCTTAACTGGATGGTTTTCTCTTAAAGTCTTTTAGGAGATTGCAGCCAAACCATCTGTTGGGGCTGCTGTCAGCCGAAAGTGTAACTGGAAATGGGGGATATGCTTCCAAAATGGTTTCCTCTACATGATTATTGGAAGAGGGCCTCAAGGAGTTCCCTGTGGGCTGTGTCAGAACAACTCAGCTCCCAGCCATTTGGGCCTCTTCATGGAAGTGAAAATGACATGACAATTTGCTCTTGTCAGAGCAAGTGGTCCATGAAAGACAGAGTAGAAATCCATGATGCTCTTGATGACTTAGCATCAGAAGTGACATGATATCACTTACGCAGTACTCCTTTGGTCATACAGACCAACCTTGATAAAAAGTGGAAGAAAGACATAAATACCAGGAGGCAGGGATCTTTAGGGGCCATCTTTAGGGCAAACCACCATATTCTTCATGGACCTCTTCCCAGAAATGCACCATAGACCCTGGGATAACAAATGCTATACTAACAGAGAACCAAATATATAACTGTGGTGGAGAAGCCAGAAAGGTTTTACAAAATAGATGAGTTTAAACATGGCCTTGCAGAAAGTGATCATTTCATCAGTGGGTACAGGAAACAGGTAGGGGGACATTCCAAGCAGGTTAAACAGGAAAAGCACAGCTTTGTGAAAAAAAAAGGCACCCTGTATTTGAAAACCCACAAGATGCCTAATTTAGCTAAAATGTAAGAAAAGTGACAGACATAAAATAAGCCTGGGTCAGATCACTGAAGACTTTAAAAGTCACACCAAGGGGGGTGACTTTTACTTTTCACTGTGAAGAACCTGGGAAGTTACTCAAGGACCTGATTTACAAAACCCAATTTATATTTTAGAGAGATTGTTCTGGCCCTAATGTGGAGATAGAAAGCAGGAAGATGATTTGGGAAGCTATTCACAGGTACAGAGACAATACAGGGTAATGACATGAGCTGGGACATGATTAATGAGAATGGAAAGGAGAGATCATTTCAGAGGATTTGTTAGGAGGTAAAATGTGTAGGATTTGGCAACCAATTGATGTGGAGGATGAAAGAAAATAAGACATAAATGGAACTTCATGAGCTTTCACTTAGGACCGATAACAGGGGAAGCAAGAGTTAGAAGGGCTAACTGGGTAGTTGGTAAAGTGTAAATGTAAGTTTGAGATACCAAATGAGTATTTTCCAATGCACGCTCATTGGAAAAACAACTCATATGAAAACTTCAGAACTAAGTTACCATGAATAAGTAGGTTTCAAAAATACTGTGAACCAACCAAATGGCTTTGGAGATTTATAACGCACATTGATATATTAATTAAAGATGAAAGGCATTGTTTTTTACTTTTTCAGTAAAGAGACCCATGTATTTTCAAGGTAACATTACCCAAACATATTTGACAACGGAATTTACTTTTTGCTCAACCTACATTAACATATTGCAAATCTCGCATTCTGGGTAACAATTTACACTATAACAATTTACAGTTTGCCCAACACACCACTAAATGTCCAGCAAAAAGTGCCAAAATGACACTGCAACATAATAGCTAATATTTCAGCTTCAAATTAATCATAATGAGGGGAAGCCGGGATGGCTCATTGGTTTAAGAGCTCACTTTGCAGTCCCAGGGACTGAGGATCGAATCCTGGCCCCGGCCCCGGCCCATTGCAGACCCATATGCTGAACTGGGGAGTGCCCCCAGTTCAGTTCTCACTGGGGTGAGACCCCGACACAGTTCCTGCCCTGTGCAGCCCCACTCCCACCTGTGGAATGAAACTATGTGGAGAAAACAATGATGTGCAACTATGGAGACTGTTCTGGGCCCTCCCCTTTCTCTCTCTCTCTCTGTCTCTGTACCTTTCTTTCTCTCTCTCTCTCTCTCTCTCTCTTTCTCTCTCTCTCTCTCTGTTAAAAAAAACAATCATAATGAAGGCTTTAGGAACCAATTTTTATTTGAATTCACAAAGAAAATGAAATTGATTTGTATTCATTTAGGTATTTCCGTATTTGCAGTCCGCTCTATCAGAACTAATACAGAATACGGGTTTTGAAACCACGAGAGGGGTGGGGGGAATGTATCTTAGCTGAAAAATTTATCAAGTGTTTAGATTGATAGAATAGTTATCCATTGCTATATAACAAATGTTTGTCCCCAAAGCACTGCCCATGTTGGGGTTTTGAAATAAAAAAGACATTCATGGTTCTGATGGTAAGTGGTGTCTCAGCTGATGTTTTCTAAGTGAGTCTGTGTTTCTTCACTTGTAATAGATGCAGACACTGAAAATTACCTAAGGGAAAATAATTTGCTTCCAACAAATAATGATCTTAAGCTTCAGGTTTCAGATTGGAACTCCAAAGAGCCCAACTCATTACCTGGGGTACCAATAGTATAATATTTGAGAGTCCAGCTGGGAGGAAGGTTTTAACTGGGTGAGCCCACATTCTGCTGTTTATTTCTATGGAACTGAGCAGCTATGTCAAGTTGTTTTGCTTGTTTCTTCATCAAGAAAATGGAGGTAATAATGTCTAGCTCTAGGGTTTTGTGAAAATTAAAGGGATAACTCATATAAACCTTCAATTAACAAGAGCTACTGTTACTATCGGCAAAAAAAGCAGTTTCCACGTATAACCTGCAATGCCCCAATAAAAATATTATATAGATTTTCAGAGTGGTAATAAAATAATGGCAATACCTTAGATTGAAATAGTGTTCTAGAGTATGTGAGTGCATCAACGTCCCTAAGCCCATTTGCTAATAAAGCATTCTTCTCAATAAAGTTGTGTTAGCGAAGCCTAGTCCAGCTGCTGGTGGGAAATGGATAAGCACAGTGAGCCAGGCAAGCACAGGACCGACAGCCATTAGTGAGAAATAACAGATGGTGTCTCATTTTGTGCTACAGGCACAGAGCCAAATGACATGACTAAATAGAAAGACAGCCCCATAGGACAGCATTTGGGCTCCTACTGAGCACCGAGCCTGAAAGGCAGGGACATTTTTAATAACCTTTCTTTGACAAGCTTAAAGCCATTTAATGTCTAAACCTGTCATACACATCCAGCCAGGAGAATAGACCTCCAGAGAAAACCCTACAGCACACACAGTCTCACCTCCCTGTGAAAAAAAAAAAATTGCACACACACATAAAAAAAAAATTAGGCAGCAAGGTCATCAAATACGAACTTTCCATTTCAATAAAAATAGTCGTTGCCCCTCTCAATGGCAACCTGCTAGACCTGCTCTCAATTCTGCACTGGATGAAAAGTTGGGTTTCTGTCCAGACATTATTTATGCAGAACTATAGAGGACTTATTTCTGCTTGAGCTGACATTTTAGTTCAGTCTAATTAGAAGGAAATGCGGTATAAATTATTAAGTACTGAAAGTCTACACCAAAAAGAGAAAGAAAAAGAAAATGAACTCATAAATTTTTATATATTGGGTTTCACTTTTTCATCCATCTAAGTGAAACAGCAAGTAATTGCTTCTTTTTTAAATAGCTTTGGAAGTAAATGGAGAAATAAAAGTTAGCAATCAACCTGATTAAAAATCTCTATTGTTTTTTCTATTGTTATAATATTCAGCAGCTCCAGTGGTTTTGGAAAAAACAAATAAACAAACAAACAAAAACAACCTTCACTACAGTGAATTTATCTAATAAATTGTATTTGTTTTCCAGTGAGTCAGCTAGTAAGGGCATTAATATGGACATGATTTGATTTTCCCTGGAGTCCTTGGCTTCATCTTGCCCCAGCTGTTTCATTTTCTTCTCCTCACCAAATCATTTTATTAACAACAACCCTGCATGCCTTACTTTCCTATAGCCCTATATGACTACAACACATCGAAGATACCTCCATGCTAAGGAGTAGGGTTAAGATTTACATTTACGTTCCACCTTAAATGTGCATTTGTCAGGATAAGAGAGGCTGATAGAAAAATAAACAGTTTGAAAAATATCATTTATCATTACTTAACTGTATTATGTGAAAACTAACTTACAAGGGCTGCAATGGAAAAAAACTCACTTTAGTAAAAACAGTCTTAACAATGTCTGTACAGTTCTACAGACTAACGGAATTAATCTCAAATATAGTTGCACTCATTGCTGTTTCTAGAAAGACCCAGCATAACCTACATATTTTTCCTGTTAAAGCTCTCATGCCAGAAACATTATTTCAAATTTGAAATATATGCTTTTTTTGTAAATTCGATAATGCTGTAAATTCCATATAAGATAGATTTTTTCTTGTTTATCACTGTTTTCCATATACCCATGCGTGGTAGGCATTCATTGACTATTTGTTGACTATGTAATGTAATTAGCAGAAAAAGTTAACAAAAGAAGTATATAAGCACAGTGAAATAATTGACGTTGGAACACAGGTTACCTTGACCATACATACCAGCATAAGTTTATAATTGAAAAATAAGGGTCTCATTCTGTTGTTATCACTCCTTTCTGATGTAAGCACACCTGATGCTTGTGTTTACATTGCTGCTTCTGGTGGAGACAACATAACAAATTCTCAGAAAATGAATGATCAGCAAATGGGTGTACTGCTTTTGTAGTCAGAACTACAAATGTTATCGCTTTTTTTTGTTTGTTTGTTTTTTTCAAAGTTCATGTGCCTTGTGAATCTTGGAAAAGTAATGATTGAAGAGCTTGCAATCAAACAGATATATATATATACCTACCTGATTTTTGTGCACTTAAAAATAAATACACAACATTAACTTAAAAATAGCTATTCCAGCAAAATACAATGGCACCTCCCAATCCAAGGGAGACACATGAGCGTGGGCTGATAAATTTTGTCTTTACTGTAGGTTTTTTGTTGTTGTTGTGGTTGTTACATTAGACATATATGGCTATAAATGGTTCTGTATAGTCTCCCTGCCAATATTCTTGAATTTGTACACACAGATACTGTATTTACATAGTTTACCCAATGCACATAGAAATAGAAAAGTGTTCAGGCATTCGGTTCAAACAGCGTGCTATTACTGAATGCTTAACTATGGAAAAAGTGTCTCTAATTGAAATTCACTGATAAACGCAAGCCATTGATGCTGATCAGTGTGTTGATATGAGCACAGTTAGACACTGGGTAAGGCGGCTCATCTGTGATGAAGAGGTGAAGTCAGCAGCGAGGAAATGATTTCAAAAAGAAAACACTGATTTTTTTTTTTTTTAAGGATAGATTTTAAAAACTAGTGTAGCATTGAAGTATGTGGTGATTTTGTAGAAAAATAATTAGGTGGTATTGAAAATAAATGTTTTAAGTATATTTCTTTTTTAATTTCATTAAAATATCTTTCCCCATTCATTTTCTACTTAAGTGAAGACAAAATTTATCAGCCCACACTTGTACATGACCTTTCAAAGATAAAAGCCTGCAGGATTCTTCTCTCCATGTCAGCTTTCTGTGTAAACTGCTCTGAGCACTGAGTACGAATTACTTTATTAAAAATAACGTAACAAACAATAAACATACAAATAAATGCTCCTTCCTGGACTCTTTTCTGATGTTCAAAATCCTAGTTATTCTTCAGGCTTCCCTTGATCCTTTATGTCAAAATAGTATCCTACTTGTGGGCGCCATAGTATTTAAATATATTGTTGATCACGATCTAACCTGAATTACAGTAATGTTTTCTCTCCCACTAGATGGTAAGTGTCCTGAGGGCAGGCAAGGCTTCTGTGTATTCATCTTTGTATCTCTTGGTTTAGCACATGCCCAGTGGTACTGCCATATAAAGGTGGACTTATTATGCAACAAACAAGAATCAGCCCATTGTTTTCTCTAGTCCATGGAGGGACTCAAGAGTCAGGTTATGTACAGCACACTCCTCCATTGTCTGCTTAAAGTATATCGGGCTTATAGATCGAGTTTCCATACTCACAATTTCTCCACTGACTATAACATTGCTATAACTGATATATATATGTGTGTGTATATATATATATGTATATATATATATATAAAATCATCACACTATATACTATAAGTATCTTAAAATTTTATTTGTGAATTATATCTCAATGAAGCTGGGATAAATTTTAAAATAAAAGAATGCAAGTTTTTAAAAAATTGGCATTATTTGTGAAAGATAGTATTCATCTTCTGACTCACCTAAGGCTCCTCTGGAGAAGGAACATTATTTTATAAGCCTGAATTACAGCTAAAGTGAGGCATGAATAATAAAAATAATGCAAAAAAAAATAATTATAATAAAAACTTCACGTATATGTGTTATTTTATAATTATACACATAATTCATTTCTATTCTTCAGCATAACCCTTAAACTTCTTTTATTTAATTAAGTCACTTTTTGAGGCTTCACTGTGCCAGATACTGTACTCACCAAGAATGAAGCAGGAACAAAAAAAAAGTCTGACCTCAAAGAGTTTATGACTTAACTGGGGGAACAGTGGAGATATGAATTAATTAACAAATATTCATAAAACAGCAAATTAAATGATAGAATTTTGTAATTGAAGAATTCTAAAGAAGCATATTCAAATCTTTAATTCCCCAAATGAGTATTTATAGTCATTTTTTAATGAAAGAATTCTTATGGAGAATAGTAATCTTTCATCATGAATTAGATTAACTATGCTCAGTTTTAAGTTGCTCTGGAGTTCTAGGTACTTCCCCTTATATCCTTTAAGGTCCTATGTTATAAAGTGAAAAATCCAAGCTTGTGTTGGTGATAAAATAATATGTATGAAGCACTTAGCACAGTTTCTGGAATACAATAAATATTGTTGTTGGTGGCATTGTGTGTGCCAAGAATACTCTTAGGTGCACTAATAATGGCATTTTCTTTAATCCTTACAACCACCCAGTAATGTGGATACTATTATTATACTCCCATTTTAAAGATCAGTACACTAAGACTAAAAAAGTTTAAGTAACTCATCTAAGATCACCAAGAGCCTAGTAGTAATGCCAAGATCAGAACCTTGTTAGTCTAAGTCCCAAGTGCATTCCTACTTCCCTATTGCACCCTGCTACCCTCACTATGTCTTTGACACTTAATGTAGTCCAGATCTTCCCAAACACTCACTTTTTTCTGTCTGAATGTTTCAAGGGGCTGTGGACCTCATCATGATACTTACCATGTTTTCCTTTTCTGCATATCTCCCTTCCTGATACCCTCCAACCTTGCTGTACTCTCTCTAGCTCCATTAATTACACTTCTTCCAATCCCCCTAGTACACCTCAATCTCTCTCTTTATTACTTATGACTAGTAACAATTTCTCTTTTGGTGTTAACTATGTAACCCCTTTGCTATGACCAATGTTAGGACACAAAGTTTGGTAGTCAGAGGTAGGAACCTAGAAGAATAGCATAAAGGTTAACAAAATAATTTTTGGATTCAGATCAATATATGTTCAAATATCAGCTCATGTGCTTTGTGCATTTTTTTGTAAAGTCTCTTGCTTCTGCTTCTTGACATGAAAACTGAGGATAATGTAGATATTGTGAGAATTAAATTAGATAATGGCTCTTAAGTGCTTGACATGTGACTGGTATACAGTTAAAGACTCAATAAATCGTACTCCTGTTAATACCATTATTCAGATATTTTAAATAAAATAGCATAATAATCTTCTTAATAGTAGAAGCCTATTAATTAAAAATAACAATAGGGGAAGTTGGGATGGCTCTGTGGATTAAGTACTTGCTTTGCAGCCCCAAGGACCAAGGATTGAGTCCCAGCTCCGACCCATGCTGACCCATATGATGAACTGGGGTATGCTTCTCATGTGGGAGGCCCCCAGTTTGGTTCTCGCCCCGTGGTTTGGCCCCTGGCTCAAGGGGGCATACCTCCCATGTGGGAGACCTCCAGCCCAGTTCCCACCCTGCGCAACCCCCTCCCACCTATGTGGAAAAAAACTATGTCGAAAACTGATGATGTACAACTATGGAGACTGCTCTGGGCCCTCTCTCTTCTCTCTGTCTCTCTCTGTTTCTGTCTCTCTCTGTCTCTGTCAAAAACAATAAAATAAATCTTAAAAAATTATAATATACTTACAATGTGGATAAAATAATGACAAGATTTCCTGAATATTTAAATATGCAATTATAGATTTCTTTTTATCACATTTTTATAACTCTGAACTTTGCTTAGACCCCAAAACTCTTCTCCAATTGATAGTCAACAACAGTTCACAAGCCATTTTTCAAGGTTGTAGGGAGGAGATTGGGAAAATAGGGTAGTTAGCCTCCTATGGCCTCCAATGATCTTCCATCCATCATATTTACACCCTTGTATAGATCTCTTCCATGTGCACTTATGTCTGTGCATGTGATCAACAGAATACAACAGATGTCAGGGCAAGTAACTTTCAAAGCTAGGTCATAAAATGTGCCTTGGTCTCGGAATCTTTGCTCTGCTACCATGCTATGGGGACACTTGAGCAGTCCTGTGAAGAGGCCCACAAGGATAGATATTGAGGCCAACTCTAACTTGCCAGGTATTAAGTGATCCACCTGGGAAATGTATCCTCCAACAATTACCGGTAATCCTTCAGATTCTCTAGCCCCAGCTGACATCTGACTATAATCTCATGATAGACCCTTAGCAAGAATTGACCAGTTGAATTGCTCCTGAATACCACTCACTGAAACTGAAAAATAAATAAATGTTTATTATTGCTTTAAAGCATTTACTAGGGTGAGTTGTTATTCTATCATAGATAACCAATACTGACAAGGGGAACTTATCCCAGCCATAGTCTCTCACCTTGATCTTTGTGCTCCTTAATGCTTTCTGCAGGGGATTCACTATGGTAATACCTCTATTTCAGGAAGGATCTGTGACCTCTTAGGCAAGAATATTCAGGTATCTTAATCCCTCTCTGAAAGTAGATTTCCAATTAATAGGGTCACCAGGTTTCTGTTGGATCTTGATGCTAATACTTCTAAGTCATGTTGACTCAGCGTTGTTCTTTGTTTTCATACTGATTGTGGTGGGCTATACTTTTAACATCATATTCTACCAATATATTTTTTATTGGCCTGCCTTTCCTGGACCTTTTTTTGCATGGAACATAATAAACCACCAGCCATCATTTTGCTCAGAGTTGCTCTTATGAGCATATTAAAGTAGATGAAGGAGAAGGACATATTTTATTACTCCCGGGTTTTCATGTATTTGATTTGTGGTTATTCTTCCACTTCTCAGAGTTCTGAGTTCTCCAGTAATGGGTTGGGCAGGCTCTGTGTTTATTTACTGGTGTCAATTATTTCCTGTTTGTTTTAGAGTATATCAGTAATCTTTTTTAAAAAGATTTATTTTATTGTTTTTGACAAAGACAGAGAGACAGAGAGAAAGGGGAGGGCCCAAAGCAGTCGCCATAGTTGTGAGTCACCAGTTTTTTCGACGTGATTTTGTTCCATACAGTTGGGCGGGGCTGTGCAGGGGGCTGGGGGCCTCCTGCATGGGAAGCACACCCCAATTCAGCACATGGATCCACACAATCCAGGGCTGGGATTTGATCTTCAGTCCCCGGGGCTGCAAAGTGAGCACTTAACCCACTGACCCATCTGGCTTTCCCTTAATAATCTTTTTACAATTGATTGGATAACAACTTTTCTCCTAGTCCTTATATAACTACTATGTTCAAAGGCTGAAGATTCCTTCAAAGGCCAATTAGGATGTCCTGGGAGTTCTGAATCCCTGGATTTCACCTGATTGATCATAAGTAGTTAGTGTCATACAAAGAAAGAAACAAAGAAAGAAAGAAAACAAAAAACAAAAGACAAACAAACAAAAACCCAGGAGACGAATTATGAGAATCTCATGCGACTTTGTACAAGTTGTTTAACCTCTTTCAGCTTCAATTCCTCATCAGAAAAATAATATCTACAATGCAAGTTTGTAATGAGGGCAAAATTAAAAGTTAGTTCCAGATACTTCACAATGATTAGTACAGGCTCTTCCGGAAACTGAAAGTGCACATATTCCCCTTAATTACCTCTCCACATGCAACTGTTTTACCTTTTATCCTTCTAAGAGTCATCAATGTCTTTTAGAAAATATGGAGGTGATTGTTTCAATTAAAAGATTAGAGTCTCAGATATGGGTCCCACAGTGGTTCTACTCTGAAGTCTGTATAGATAACTAAAGGTTATTTATAGGTTATTGGGCACCTCAAAAAGTGGATAAAACAATGTAATATATCCTTTAGCTAAATGCTTTATATTTTTTAAAATTAGTATAGCTTTTTGGTCAAGAGCATGTGTTATGGAGTTTGACTTTCTTCTCTCAAATCCTAACTTGGTCACTTACAAGCTTCATGATAAATTACTTAACCTCTCTAAACCTCATGTGTGTGTGTGTGAGTGTGAAATGAAGATAATAATAGTATGTGTTTCACAGAGTTCTAAGGGGATTCAATATGATAATATATATGGAATACTCAGCATATTTCTTTGCACAAAGAAAATCTCAATAAACCCTCACCATTGAAGTCCAGAGATGCAGTACTATGTGAGCAATGGGATTGTATACCACCTTTACAATTACCTGGCTCAATTTCTCATAAGTAATAAAGGTTAAGTTACCCTCTTTCTCTTCTCATTAGATGAATATTTCTCAAATAGATTCCTGTACAGCACAGGCATTTGAAATGTATTTAAGGTGAAATTTAAGAGATGGTATTCTGTATTTATAGCCCATACTGAAGTGTTCCTCAAACCAAAGAAATCTATCATGACAGACTGTCTTCTTGAAAGAAGCTAAAGCCAGAAAATTAGATAAAATTCAAGTTTCTTCCACGTTTTTTTTTTCTATCAAAAATCTCTTCTTGTCAAATTTCTTAAAATGATATATGTCTTCACCTTTGATGACATTGTACTCTGTAAGTTTGCTCCAGATGGTCTCTGGAGTTGATTTATTATAATTTATAAATTAGCAAATACTATACTTCAAAGCATTCTCATTGATAGCACCTGTGTTAAGTGTGTGAGAACCTGGTCCTGTCCCTAGATATTTTCTTAAGAGTTAGACACTATCACTTAGCCAGTTTCCATCAGAGAAATCCTCGTATGACCAATCAGTTCAGCACAAGGCTTCCAAGGGTAAGCTATATGTCCTCTGTGGAAAGCTGTGTGTAGCATTCACCAATCCTCACTTGTGCAAAACTAACTAAATTGGTGTCCTTATATCCATGGCAAATTAGCTATTTGCTATGGCTATCATGAATTAATACATGATTATATAATTAGCATTGCTTATCCCCAATTTAATAAGCAGAACTTTATTAAACAAATGAAAGAGTTAAGATAATACAAAATAAATGTTTTCATATTTTCATTTTATAATTTATAACTAGACTTTATATTCAGGACCAGGAAAAGAGAGAGGAAGAGATAGGAAGAAAGGCAGCACATTAATTAGATAAGTCCTTTAAATGTTTCTATTTGTAAACTTAATTTATTATCTTAAAAAAATTAAAAAACACAATGTCACTACTCACAAATGCATAGCCCCTATTAACATTTTTAAAAATAAAAATGCCACAGGTACATAACTTAGAATTTCTGAATATTTATAGTATGTTTACTCTTATGTATATATGTATATATGTATGTGTGTGTTAGTCTGTATGTATGTATGTATTCTAGAAGTGTACATTATTATGCACTTAAGTGCATGCATTTTTATTTCATATAGCTGGGGTTCAAAATTCTAATGCCTACAAAGTACTAGTAGGTGATACAAGTGAGTGCCTCAGAATAGGTATATGATTTAAAAAATGTATAAGGAGACATAATTTACAGGTTACTAGTTTGTTCCAATTAATAAAGCTTAAATTACTAACATTTGTCCAAGATTGAAATATTTAGTCCCTCATCCAAACATATAATGCATCAAAATTTTTTGATTATTGGATTTTTACAAGGGACCATAATTTAGGATCTACTTTTCTTGGATACAAGAAATTATAAAACAATAGCAATAATAACTAATATAAAAGATAATTAACTCTATTTCAGTTACTGTACTAATAGTTTCTCAATCTTTACAGATAGTTACCTCAGAAGTAGATATAGTTTCTCATTTTACAAAGGAAGACACTCAGAGATAAACAACTTGCTGCAAATCTGATAATTAGGACTGGGGTTTGAAGCCAGGTTGATCTTAACTATGAAATACAAGCTCTTAAAGAGTTGCTATAAGAGCTAAACTCTCAAGACCAAGTAGGTACCTCTCTCACTTTCCTACTCTGAGCCTGCACAAGCAATATTGAACTCTTAGATAGAGTACTGAAATAGATACTTTATGATTCCCACAATATGAGAGGAATAGTGGTCTGTTTTATAAATGAATTTTAAAGATCTTTATGGATTATATCAAATGTTCTAATAATATGAATGGATGGACAAGTGGTAAGAATACATTGTTCCTTCATATTAAATCCAAATCTTTAAAATCATTTGGTTTTATAAAAAAAGTAAATAGTTTAAACTACAAAGTAAGAGCATTTAGTTGATTTGATGTTCTCTCTATTCTCTATTTTTCCAAGAAATTAGTTATTCAACCTGTCAGTTTCCCCTTCTCTGAGGTATGATAAAAAAATTAGTCTTATGGATGTTTACAAATCATTTCCTTCTGCATCTAAGGTACTTTCACTGGGAGTCAATGTTCAGACTGATGACTTTCAGCACTATAAATTTGCCATCATCAAAGATTAAATGCTACCCCCACTCACTAAGACAACCCTCAATGAAAAAGAAAATTCACCCAATAAAAACACCTCATAACCTGAAAAGTGTAATTGTTCTATTGGAAATTTAATAAAGGATGAGTAATAAGAAGGACAAACTCTAGAGATGGATAGGCAGAGAAAGCTAGGGACATGAAACCCAAACTCAACATTGGAGAATCAATACTGGGTAAGATGGAATGTTCATTGCCTTGGCAAGAAACACTGTGCAGGAAAAATAATCACTGTTATGAGAAAAGTATAACCCTGGGAGAAAATTTTCCAAGGGCTTATGCCAAAGTCTATAATGTTACTATTATTTTCTATATAAATATAGGTTCTGTGAAATGGACATAGTGTGATTTGATATGGAGACCTGATTCATTAGCAATACCCAATATATAACAGCTGTGACACAAATCCTCACAGAGCATCTAATCATGAGGCACATTTTACTTGCAACATTGGCTCTACCCAAGTGTCAAGTTATTAGTTTTGAGATTTTATAGACTGGTTTTAGTAGATTCAATATTGCCAAGGGATATAAGTTGGTATTAGAACACCTTTATGGAATTTTCCACTGAAGCCTTACTGAAGATAATCCCAGAAACTACATAATTCATGTGTGTGAGGATGTGTGTATGAAGACTTCACAGAGAAATGAGAGCACCTGGCTAAGGACTTGTTTATTCATTCAAGGAATGTGTATTGAGTGACAGCAATGTGCCAACATTTTTCTAGGCCCCAGAAAGATAAATGCAGAATAAGAGACACAAGGCTTCTGAGCTTGTTGAGATGATATTCTACTTGAGGGAGTTAGGTGATATACAACTAAAGCAATAAATGAATAAGATAATTTTCGAGAGTGGAAACTTACATGAAAAGATAAAACAAAATGCTGTAATATAAAGTAACTGGTGAGGAGAGCCATGGCTGCCTATGGCTGCATCTCACAAGCTGGTGAGAGCTGGTGCTGCACTGAGTACTTGTTGTCCTTAACCAAAGGGCTGGAGTGGGGATCAACCAGGGACTGGCAAGAAGCTTGATAGCTGTAGGACTGGGTGTTGTAGCCTTGCATTTGCAGGCTGTTATGCATTTCAAATCTGAAAACCTCTAGAACAAGTGATCACAGAAACCGCAATGAAGATTTCAACTCCTAGCCTACTATAAAGGAGGATTTGAACAGAAAATGAGTAGGTGAAAAACTAGTCTTATTTTGGATGTAAGCCCATCTGCTGGCAAGGCCAAGATTAGAACAGCTCATGGGAGAGTCATGATTTTGAATCACCCAGATAAAGGTGGATCTCCATACTTAGCAACTAAAATAAATGAAGCAAAAGACTTGCTAGAAGCAACCAGCAACCACTGAGTACCGGTACTCTGAAGGAAAAAAAAGGGGTGGGCAGTGAGGGTGGGGCATAGAAAACAAAGTCCTGCAAATTAACCCAAAAACCACCATCATATTTTATACCTGTGCTGACCATAGATGATAATTTACTCCATTAAGCTATATCGTAATAAAAGATTAATAACCTGTCCAAAAAGACAAAAGGAAGGAAGGAAGGAAGGAAGGAAGGAAGGAAAGAAGGAAGGAAGGAAGGAAGGGCTCAGTGTATGGGTAACTGATTTCTGGGAGAGCCAACTGAAGTAAAGGCTGTGCTGAGATCTAAATGTCAAGAGCCAGGTAGGCAAAACACTTGGTCCATAAGCTATACTTATTTCCTTTCATCTACCTCTCATTTTGTGCTGAAATTTTATGTTTATTTGTTTGCTGTAGTCTTTTTATGTAACCATGTATGACTCTCTAGGTCTGAATCTTAAAATCTCACAATGCTTGAATCTGGTTATCCTTTCTAATTCTCCCTCTTAATAGTCAGGCATATCCCCATAGCAAATCTCCACATCTCATGAGCCACCTCAAAAAACTGAGAGCTCCTAGAATCTGGGAAGTATGCATCTTAGGGTTTGACTACTTGATTGTGTGAATAGATAATATTAAAATCATATAGTTTTGGGAGTATGGTATTTTTGCCTTAGCACTATACGAAGCTTATACTGACTATAAAGTTTTTAAAAATATGGCACAGGTCCACTAAAAGTTTGTGGAATGACAGATTGAGTTGTATATCTACAACTGCACCTTAATTTTTCAGAGAGTGAAACATTAGTGCCATTTTACTTAAGGGGAACCAAATGGATGCTAAATCTATTGTTTCACTTTCTTAAATAGTTTGCATATGGTACAAAAATTTTTTAATCAAAGCTTACTGGGAAAGAAGGCGCACACAGATACTTTTACTAATGGATTTAGTTTAGGTATTGACTGCTACAGTGTATATTTCAGAATTATGGAGTAGGTGTGTTAGCTAAACAGTTTGATATTATAGCTTCTTATGTGATAAAAAAGATTCATGGCCGAGATTTGATCTTAAATATTGCCCAGGTTTATCCAACCTTGCCAACTATTGGCATAGTTGAAATTATTTAGTTATTAGAGAAATCATTAAATCATGAAAAATTAAAAGAGGTTCAAAATGTCCAGAACTCATCATGAAAACTACAATAAATAGAAGATATGTCCATTAATTATTTACATGCTTTCTATAATGACTATGGAAGTAGTATACTTAGAAATTAAAACATATTTTCTATTTCTGGTTTCAATAATTCTGTCACTAATATTTTCTGTAGCTTTCAATTTTGTACTTAAAGCTTTTTTATTTTTATTTTTTATTGCTAAATTTAATGGGGTGACATTGGTTGGTAACAATTAGATAAGTTTCCCGATGTACAACTCCACATCACATCACCCATGCATTGCATTATGTGCCCAGCTCCCAGAATCAGCTCCCCCTCCAACACCATATATCTAGTGCCCACTCCCCACTCCCCCCACAACTCTCCCTCCCTCCTCCTTCCTCCTCTCCAGGTAAACACCAAACCATTGAATGTGTCCATAATGCTGGTGCCCTCTCCCACCTCCCCTCCCTCTTTCCCTCCCCCCTCTTCCCCTTCCCTCAGGCAATCACCATGTTATTGAGTGTGTCCATAGGTCTCTGTGTCTTTGTAACTTTCAGTTTTATATTCCACCTATAAGTGAGGTCATATTTTTCCAGATTCTTTCATTCTGACTTATTTTGCTTAATAAGATGGTCTCTAGGTCCATCCATGTTGCCACAAATGACTGTATTTCATCATTTCTTATCGCTGAGTAGTATTCCATTGTGTAAATGTACCACATCTTCT
>PVKE010013721.1:0-36120 GCA_004027555.1 Craseonycteris thonglongyai
TGTAGGTAATTAATATATCAAAGGGGTAGACAAAGAATTTACAACCACAAATTTTCTAATGTTTATGCTCTAAGAAAAGAGTAGTGAGGAGCTATGTCGGGGAGATACTAGTTTAAAGTTTAGAAAATCTGAAGGAGTCATTAAAACTGTCTTGGTTAATGTCATATGGAGGCTTCTTTATCATATACTGATATAATATTAATATTGGATTGTTGGTATTAATTATATCTGTATATTTATCTACTATGTATGCCTTCCTACCTATAAAAATTAAAGGACAAAAGTTGAAAAAAAAATCAAACCAAGGATTTATAAAAAGCACTTAGACTATAACGGATGTTTTAATTAGCTATACTCTGGCAGTTTCTTTTTCCTTCATTTTAAAAACCAGTATTTTCTCCAAAGATTTTAGGGAAAAAAAGCAAAGTACAACTATTTATCAGTCTGATTCTTTTGCCGCCCTTATAACTCCACACTTCAGACTCGATTCCTAGATATAAGAAACTTCCAACTTAAGTTGTTAGTGTGGTGTATATATTTGACTGTAGACCAATGTGGAGGTTAAAGGCAATGATTACCCACATAATTGAAAATCCATACATAACTTTTGAGTCCCCCCCAAATGAAACTACTAATTGTCTACTGTTGACTGTATGAATAACATAGTTAATTGATGTATATTCTGTATATGTATTATATGATATATTCTTACCTCAAAATAAGTGAGAAAAAAATGTAAAGAAATCACGAGGAAAGACATTTACAGTACTTATTTTAAAATGTATATATAAGTGTTTCAGCACAGTTCAAACACCTGTTGTTCAAGAAGCAACTATCTTCTTGGGAAATAATACAACCGGTCCTCAGCAAGGCAAAGGTGACTAAAATTCCTAGTAACTTTGTAAATCTTTCTAGGACCTTGGCTAATGCTGGTACATTTTGACTATGGCATATTTTGGGCACATATGGTGAAAGCTTATTCATATTTCATAAACTCACTTTAATGTCAATTCCTTCTCAAAAATATTGCTGAGATACACAACTTTTAATATGTATACAGAATATCACTCTTTCTTCTGTGTCAGTTTCATGTCTTTTTACACCATCTTTTTTTTTTCATGTATTTATTTTACATATCTACTTACATTATTTAGCAAGCACATTAGCATTTACTATGTGTTAAAAACTATTTTAAGCATTTGCTAATATTGGCTCATTTTATTTATTTATTTATTATTTTTTATTGTTAAATTTAATGGGGTGACATTGATTGGTAACAATTAGATAGTTTCCAGATGTACAACTCCACATCACATCACCCATGCATCGCATTATGTGCCCACCACCCAGAATCAGTTCCCCTTCCATCACCATATTCTACACCATCTCAATACGCTGATTCACTGTGCATTTATAGAGTTACTTCCTTCAGGGTACTGATTGTCTATTATTTATCTTTCAAACCACAACAACCAGTGAAACTCCAAACATATAACATTTAATAAAAATTTGTGGGATGGCTGTATAGATTATTAAATGATAATGCTTTATGATAATGGGTTAGCGTGGTGATAATGAATGGATAATTAAAGTTAATATGAAGATCAAATGGAATAAATGTATTAAAATATTTGAAAAGTAAATGTAATCTATATCTTCATGTGTTAATACATTTATAGAAAATATTATGGTACAATTTTAGCCACTATTATAATTTATGTATATATATTTTCTTACAAATTGGATCTGGAAACATAATTATATGGAAACCAAATAGTCTAGAGAATTTCTGATAAATGAAGGAGTGATAATCAAAATGAAAATATCGCTTGAGAAACTCTTTGAATTAAAGCCCCAGGAATAAAAATCCTGGGAGATTTCTACTTGGGGAGAAAGATACGGTAACTGTTGGGGCATTATTCAGCAACATTTTATAAATAAATCTCATTAATTCCATAATATATATATTTTATATCTACCAAGGCAGTTCCAATTCAATGCAGAGGAGAAAGGAATCAAGACCTGAGACTGCCCTACAAAAACTATGAAGTTACTAAGTGGGGTACTTCCTACAAATCAACTAGGATATTGAAAGAAAAATATAACCGTGTCATTTCTGAAAGAATGAACCAGATATGTATCTTTTTGGTCTCTGCCAACATTAGCCTCAGAATGAGAGATGACACGATTCCTTCTTGTCTTCTTACTTCTTTCAGGCAATGCTATTTTTAGTACATGTGCCCGCACTAGCAGATCACGAAGAAAATTAATGCCAACCCAAAAGCTTGTGTCATATTTGATTTCCTTTTAAAGACATAGCTGCAGTCCATTAAGTGCCCAGACAGCACCTTTACTACTATGACGTTTTTTCATCACGCTAAATATCACCATTTTCTGCTATTTGGTGTTTTCCAGTTAATATACAAGGTGCCTCTTTAACATATGATATACTAAATTTTCCCTCCCTTGCTCATTTCAACTTCTGTCCTTCTACTCTGCATTTCATGACTACTTTCCTTCTCTAACTTGCGACTAATTTCTTGAAATAGAATCTATAAGTCGACACTATATCCCTAGCCCGTTCTCTGAACATTTCATCTTATTTCTTTAAATAAATTCTGATCATTCTCAGAAGACACTGATTCTTTTCTAATCACCAAGTGAAAACATTCATTTATTCAAATTCTTCAAAATTCAGAGAGTGAAAATGCTGCCTTTGAACCTCACTACAGCATTCATTTCATTTCCCCTCCACCCATAGTAAAAAGAAACACAAAACTGTTGTTTTTAGTATAACATCAACATTTCATTAGTCAACTTATGATTCTTTAATTCATTGATAACTTGGGTATGGATGACACATCAGATCCTGACATTTCTATTCGTCTGATGCTCATTGTCAATCAATCCTTCAGTACCCTGGTCTCTGGGTTTGTGGCACCTAGGATTTTTGACATTATATTGCGCAATGAATTCTCTTCATTTGTCCTAAGTGATTTCTGCAGTCACAACTGATATTTTGTACAGAAAATGTGTCACCAAACATAATCAATAATTTAAAAACTTTGCACTATGCAGCCACACATGCCCACCCCCCCTCCTTTCCATCGGCTAACTCGAGTACTCCAAATGCAGATTTTCTTCTTTCTTATTATACTTAACACCATTAACCTATCCATGTCTAAATCTTTCTATAGTGTTTACTCCCAGCCCCTTTTAGCAAATATTCCATGCTTTATCTTTTCGATTATTCCTGTAGATTATTTAATTTTATTGTATCTCTGAGGCAATGTCACATGCACTTGCCAAAATTCTGACCCTGTAAGAAGTAGTGAAGGGTCCAAAAGTCTTGTTGTTGAAGAAGTTAGACTACCTGCATTCCTATATTAGAAATCATTATTCAGAGGATTATTCAAATATTTATAAAAGTTGGTTTGTTCAACTGCAAAATAAGAATAATAGAAGATATTTCACAGAATTACTATTATAATAATCCAGTAAATGTATTTATTATAGTTTCTACAAAGTAAGCATTTAATAGTTTCAGGTATCATCATTACTATCATTATTTTATTTTTTGTCCATTTTCTCTGTCCTTGCATATGATAAAAGAAGTAAAGTTTATGTTTTTGATCATTTTAAATTTATGATCACCAACTGTAATTGGATAGTCAGCAATGATTCACAACATTACTTTATTTCCTTTCTTTTTTAAAATCCTTGCCCTGTTAAAAAAACTAATTTTCCAGTTCTCTTTTTTGTCCTCCAAGCCGTTACCTACCACTAACTCAACCTCTCTTTATATCTTATATTTAAAATAATAAATGTTAGCCAATATGTAAGAATATTCTTTCATTTCACCCTGAAATCTTCACCTCTAAAGGAATTAACACACATTTCCTGATGTCACCAGATTTGTTAAAAAATCTCCCCTTGTAGGCCATTAATATTGCAAAACATCAGTGAATGTTTCTATGTTGCCCACTATCCAGACAGATTGTCACAATAACTGTTAACCAATAGGATTATCATAGTTTAACAAATAAATGGAAATTTTATTTATCTTATTATTATTTCATGTATTATCACAACCATATAAAATAGAAAAATTATAATAAGCTCTTATGTACTAAATTGTTTCTCCAAAATTAATATTTTGATGCTCAAATTCCCAATGTGACTATTTAGAGATAGGGAATTCTTAGAAGGTATCTGAAATTAAATGAGATCATAAGGGAGGACCCTAAACTGATAACACTGGTGTCCTAGAAGAAGTAAGAAGACACACTGAAGAGCTCTCTATCAACACAGTCGTATACAGAGTAAAGACCTTGTGAGGACATAGCAGCCATTGAAAAGTAAAGAGAGACTTCATTAGACACCAAGGTTACTAGTGTCTTGACCTTAAATTTTACAACATTGATGCTATTTTTTTTAATATAGAAAAAAGTATGTAAGAAACCATCTTGATATGAAATTTTCTCTTTAACAAAATAATAGATTTATTTTCCTCAGATATACATGTATAGCAATTGAGATATTTTTATTCTTTTTAAGTATTTTATGCTTTTTGAGGAATTTGTCTACTATGGTCAGATTAATTGGTAAAGATAATGTTATTACTTTTATGTCTAGAATCATCAAGGATGTTCACTTCATGTTTTTTTTATCTGATTTTATATCAATTTGATTAATCTGTTTACATTGTCATTGCTCTCAATTGTATTTTATCTTCTATTTCATTGATTTCCTCTTTTATCTTAATTTTTCCCTCTTTATGTTTCTTTGCTTGGTTAGTGTTCTTTTCAGAGATTTTTGAGATGGAGGTTTAAAGAGTATACTTGTATTCAAAACCACAATAATTAAATATACTAATGAGTTGACTAGTCCAATTTTCTAGTTCATTAAGGGATGAGTAATTCATAACACATATATATGTCTTATCAGAAAACTTCTACATATTTTGATTAGCATAGCCACTACAAGAAGTACTTTATTAAATTATTAAAGTGTTTTAAATCACAGTTAAATAGGCATAAACTAGATGTATTTTCTCATTTCATATGAGAAATGTTAAAAAGACCCCTGAAGATACAACTTAATCCGAGTCCATTATGGTATACTGTGATCCAAAGTGAAAACAAATGCAATGCTAAAGAACCTGTATAGAAAAATAGCACACATCTGGTTTTACATTGATAACAAGGCCTACATTACAAAAGTATGAGTCATGGCTCAATTTAGAAAAAGAAAACATGGAAAAGATTTTTTTTAAAGGAATTATAGCTCTATACATAATTCTTTATTGACTAGCTGATGAGATAGTGTGAAAATGGCATGAAAGCTCTGGGTGAAAATAACTAAGTATCTTTAAATAGAAAGAAACCATCATGCAAGTAGAAACTGCCTTTTCATTGAAATTTAAACATTTTTTCCTATTTGAAGAAAAAATAAGGGAAGGAAGAGATACTAAAACAGTAAAGATGTTGAAGGAGCAAAGTGCGTCTCTTAATTCTTACCTTTAATTCTTTTTGAAAAATAAATATATATCTTAAAAAGTGCATACATATATATACACTTTTTAAAACGTACTTACACACATGTAAATGCACATAAAATTGTAAATAAGATATAAATTGGAAGTAATTTTATAAATATTTTAGGAAAAGATAGTCTTCTCATACCATAAGTATGTAATGACATCACATATTGTGACCTATGAAAATGACTAATATGACATAAGAAATTTACATAGGTAGAACTAGTATAATTTACTTGTAATTTGTTTTTAAAATGTACTTCAACTAATACTATATGAGATGTACTGAGACACTCATATTTACTTAGAGTAAACCATGCCATTAGAGAGATATTTGAGGAACTGTTTGATTAGAAGCAATATCATGACTGTGGAAGAAACCTGAAGATTTTTTTAGAGGAAGGCAAAACAACCAGCTGTGAATCCTGTATTATTCAGTAATATGATGACTGTCTAGGAATAAATCCAGCATTGTCAATATAACAAGAATGGTTACATGGCTGGATATTTTCTGGGCAGCACTCATATTTTCTTCGTTTGTTCACTGATTCTGATGAAGCCTGCAGTTCCCCCTGACATTATTGTTTTGTTTTATACCAGTGAGTAGAAGCATTCAACTACAGATAATCAGAATTGCCTAGCAATTCATTAATATTAGTTTGACATATTTGTTTCTCTACTACACACAGTCTTAGTCTTATATTTCCTTATGAAAATATCCATATTGTTGCCTTACAATTTTATTAACTTAAAGGTGTCATTGTAGCATGACAGCTCTTTCAGTTATATAAGATAGACATGCTAACAATGAATAAGATTACATGATTTTTCTAAATTTTAAATTATAAAAGAAACCATGGGAATATAATAGACAGCCTGATGACTATATTTAATAAAACTGTATTGCATATTTGAAAGTGGTTAAGAGAGTAGATCTTAAATTTTTCTCAGCACAAGAGAAAAATTTACAAGTATGCATGGTGATAGACATTAACTTGTTTTATTGTGGTGACCATTCTGCACTACACACAAATAGTGAATGATGATGCTGTATTCCTGAAGAAAAGTAACAACTAATGCACTTCTCAGATAACACGGTACTAGAAATCATGAAATGAATGTTACAGGTGGACAGGAACAAGATATCATCTATCAAACTATTTGCTATAGTAATATTTTGTGCAATGATTAACAAAGATAAAAATCTGAAGATTGTGTTATACCTGCGGGTTGGTTGTATGTGATGAAAACAGATACCCTTTTATAAGCCCTTCTCCTGCCCCCTTAAGAAAATAAAACTGATTCCTAAAATTAAAAAAAAAAGAAGAAGAAGAAGGAAAACATGTGTTTCGGAGTCCAAGGCAAAGGTTCAATGCCAAGTTTCTCTTTTATTAGCTTTCTGATCTTAGAAAACGTTCTTATCATTCTGGGAAAGTTATTTACCATCTCTATTATTTGGTTTCCTAATCTATAAATACCTTCCAGGGACAAATTGTATGTTGAGCTTTTTGCTTTTTCTCTCTAACCCAAATCCAAGTATATAGCTTAGAGAGTTTTCATGAACCCATTTAAACACATTTCTGTGTTTGCAATAGTGCTGGACAACTCATTAACACAGACCAATTGTCTATTGGAGCTGGGTGGTTTGGTGGTCTGCATTTGATGGCAGCCTTACAAGACAGGGTACTCGTTTGACCCCAAATCTTTCCTCCTCAAGGAGAACCTGGGAGTTGAGTGTTCCTTCCCAATTGTAAAGTGCAGGGCAGGGTTTGAGGTTTATAGCAAGAGATACGTAGGAGATGCCAGGATGGCTAGTGAGTTAAGCACTTACTTTGCAGCCCCAGAGTCTGAGGATCAGATCCCAGCCCTGGCCTGTGTGGACCCATATTTTGAACTGGGGTTCTGGTCCCTATTTCAGTTCTTGTTGGGGTGAGCTGCCCCCATTTCAGCTCCCAGCTCACAGGTACTTATCTTCCATGCTGGATGCTCCTGACCTGGTTCTCACCCTGCGTGACCCCGCACCCAACTGTGTGTAATGAAACTATGTTGAAAACTGATGATGTACAGCTATGGAGACTGCTCTGACCTCCTTCTCTTTCCATCTCTCTCTGTCTCTGTCTTTCTGTCAAAAAACAATAAAATAAATTTTAAAAAAGAGCGTGTCTCAGCCTTTCATACCCATTTTGATGTTGGTGTTTTCTCAGTTGCCAAATGTGTAAGGGTCATTCAACCATGTGTAGTTTCTGGATTTCTCTCAGAAGGAATTGATCTATGTGTAACTGTATATTTGGTATGTCCATGGTAGGAGGAAAATTCCTGATCCTCCTATAGGGTCATCTTAGTGACATGTATCCTAACTCTCATAAGATGTTCAGTTAGGTTTTATTTGCTTTTGCTAGTAGAAATAGAAATGAGATAATAATTTATACATAAATGTGTACTTTATCATTCTTCTAGAAATCATTCAAGATAAGTATGAAAATAATAATTTTTATAGGATATTGAATAGAGCACATGTATCTAAACAGACATACCTTCTTTCTTGGCTGCCATTTCAAAATAACATTTAGATGGAAAATATATTTTCAAGAGCACAGTTTAAATTATTGTGAAAAGGGAAGTAATGTGCATTTAAACCGGGCAACAGAACATCAAAAACCTAAACGTCAAGACAATTATAAACCTTTATTGGAGTTTAATTATATGAGATCTATGCTGAATGTGTTTGCCAACTCATTAAATATGTCTTAATTCTGTACTTATAAATTTAAGAAATAGATTTCTGTTCTCATGTTTGTTGCTTGGGGAAATAACAAAGTAATAAGACAGTGTTAGAAGAAAAGATAATTTAAGAGATTAAATTATCCAGTACAATAAAGTTCACACTAAGTGACATTTAAGCAATACAACATAGTACATAAGGTGGCGTGTAGTAACTATAAATTAATTTCCACTCAGGTTATTTTGCTAATTTATCTTGTTTAGTAAAATAACAGCAACATACCAGAAAACTGCTAAAATACTTGTCATTGATTGACTAATATGTTAGTTAAGTTGCAGTTTTTATATCAATACATACCTGTTATAAGTATTGCTATTAAACTTCATATGCACATGGCATTTTCATAAAAATTTGGTAAGTAAATAATAACTTCAAATCTAGAAAGGTATTTATCATTTTACTCAGAACATACTAAGTTCCATGTCTATCTATATTTATCCCAGACAAGTTATTTTAGGAAAAACTCATGGATTTCAGAAGTTTCTCATTCCATATATATGGCTCTATGTATCAGCATTCAATAATATCTTAAATCTGTACACTTTCTAAAACAATGTAAAGCTAGGGAACCAAATAAATCAATATTGAATTTTAAAGATTCCAAGAAGCCAATTGTTTTCAAGACAAGAGAATCTTCATTTCCCTGCCTCTCTCCCTCCCTTCCTTTCTCCCTCCCCCTTTTCATACTTTTCTAAAATTTTATTTTATTGTTTTGACACATAGAGAGAGAAAGAGAAAAGAGGAATGCTCAGAGCACTCTCCACAGTTGTACATCACCAGTTTTCGACATGGTTTCATTCCACACAGGTGGGATGGGGGCTGTGCATGGTGGGAACCAGGCTGAGGATCTCCTGCATGAGAGGCATGTCTCTGCAAGCTGGGGACCAATCCTGGGGCCTGCCACTTGGGAAGCACACCCAAATTCAGCATATGGGTCCGCATGGGCCAGGGCTGAGACTGGGACTCAATCCTTGAACTCTGAAGCTGCAAGGCAAGTGCTTAACTCTCTCAGCCATCCTGGTTCTTCTCCTTTTCATTCTTTCATTCTACTCATTTCTAACCTCTTCTAAAAGTTAGTTCTTGTCAGCTACTTCTTCTTACTTGACATATCATAAGAAACTATATTGTTTCTATACAACACTACTTCTCTTTTGTCTGAGTATATCTTCTAAGTATAGCTTGTCTTATTTACCTCTTGTTTTATAATTAAACAGAATTTCTCTTTAATCTGTTTATGATAGCAAGGCATTATTAGTATATTGACACAGTGATGGTATACCAGTGTAAGACATTATGAAAGATGACAGAGTGATGATACTGTCATAGAACAATAGAAGTAACCATTGCGGAATACTTCAACTCGATTATTGACATCTGAGAAAGAGTAGGAGATTATAAGAACCAAAGGACAACAGTGAAACTTTTTCTACTTAATTTTCAAGGGCTAATATCTTTTGCCAATTATTCTAGAAGTAAAAAGTCAAACAAATTTTACAGTAACAATTTAGCTTGAAAACTAAAGACTAAGACAGACTTGACATTGATGATGACCTATATTGTCTTTAAACTTCTTCACTTCCTAAGACAGTGAACCTTGTGACCAACAAAAAAGACCTTAAGTGCACACAATGATTTTATATTTTAAATTATAATTTTTTAAACTAATATTGTCATTGATTTGACATGCTCTTGGTGACAATACATAATTTACTTGAAAATCAAATGACATTAATGGAGAACATAAGAGTCTGATGTTTACCACAATGAATCATAGGTTAAAATAAAAATTGAAACAAGCTTATTTGAACATACACTGGAACTTTAATTATGGAATGATTGTCAAAACTTGAATGAAGTAACATTTTATCAGCTGGCTTACTGAGGAAGATGCATCTGTGTTGTGCCATTGTTTAGTTTATAAAGTTAAATGTATATGGATGAAAAAAATTGGGAAAAGATTGAATACTAGTATGCTATGAAAAATTCTGAAAATAATTCTCATGTTTTGTCATTTCTGTCTTTTTCAAAAGCAAATCTTTGATGTTTTCTTATGTTGTTGTTTTTTTTTCCATTTACAAAGGACAGTATAAATAATTTTATAATCTGTCTTTCAAATTTCCAGAGTTTTGTTTCATTTCCAAATTTTCCAGAAGGGTACTGGATTGATTTCATATGGTTTTATGGAATGTTAAATTATAAAAAGTGGACACATTTATGTACATTTTCAAATCTAGGATATTTTACTTGTAAAACTGTTTTATTCTGAGGTATTATACCTCAAGGTCAAAGACAAGGACCTGAGCTCATGTTGTTGAAGAGTAGATAAAAGCAAGATACAGCACAACTCAGTGGTAAAAGCTATCAATTTGTCATTTTCCTCAGCAAGCGAAGTGACAACAGTGAGCAATCAAGAGAGGAAAAGGGTAGAAGTTTCTTCTTCCCTGTCTAGGCCACCATTCACCTGCTGGGGAATCTAGTGCTCATATGATTATTCAGCTCAAGTTTCCCCATCTGCACAAAGGTTTGGAGCTGCCTTACCGTTAGAATGTGACAGTTCTCAAGAGTTATGTGTCCTCAGAAGGATTCAGAGAGTTAAATTTTATATAGTATTATAAAAAAGAGTGTTTTGAGTAAAGTTCAGTTTTTTCTTTTCTTCTTCTTTTTTTTTTTTTTTGCTTTACTGTTACATCATAGCTCATTCTAATTGGTTATACCCCGAATTACACAGAACACTACATACATCGTTAGTTTTATGAATTGGCTACTTTTACTATTTTTTATCAATATGTCTCTGGTCTTGCTAGTAGTTTACAGATATTTACAGTTTTAGAGTATGGAAGGTGTTTATCTCTTGTTTCACTTGTTTATATTTGCACCAAAGGTTCTCACAAGTGGGTCTTTTCATCTACCTAGGCAGCAATTGACATTTTGGGAAGTACGATCTTCACACCAAGGACTCTCCCAGTTTTACTGTGGTAGAGAGAAAGAGCCAACTGAAAGGGCTTGTACACAAACTTAATTGATGTGGCCTTGAACTAACACATGTCACTTCCACTAGTGCCTTTGGGCCGAATTAGATGTAAATCCCCTACCCGAATATAATTGTTCTAAATATTCAGTGTCCTCTGATAGGAAGGGGAAAAAAAGTAGATATTGGTTAATACTACTAATATCTACCACCTCAAAATGATATTTGCATTCATGGCTTCTGATACAAATTTCAAAAGTTTACAACACAAAAATATTTGCATTAAAAAAATCTATGATTAGAAGGGAAAGATTTTTTAAATTACAGTTGGGCATGGTAGCCTAAACAGAAAAGGCAAGGTTATTATTTCTACAGGGACCTTATTTAAGTAGGAGATTTTGAAGCACATTACATCAAATATATAATTAATATATTTAGTCATATAGGTGAACATTAAAATAACTTAAACTTAATTTAGCATATTTAATTATTCTTTAAAATGTGTCATTATTTGAATTCACATTTTAAATTGTCACAATAATGTAGGTTCATTATTTATAATCTTCAGTCTTATAATTCCCTATGATTAATGGTGACTACTGAATTGCTAGTTTTAGTTGGTTTTCATGAAGATTGACAAATAGCAGTAATATGTACAAAGTATTATAATGAACATTAAAATAATGATTTGAAATGTGTTCATGTTAAGGCTATTTCTAAAAAAATTAGTGCCTGATTTACATATTTCAAATGATTCCAATTGTACTGACATTACCCTGTACAACCTCAGACCTTAAATTCCTTTTTCTCAGTTAATTAGTTATATTGATGAAAATTAAATACTCAGCTAATTAATAAATTAGTTCTCTTATAACTTTTGATTTTTATATGAGATTTTATATATGTAAAATAAATGTACTACTTTCTAGGTGTTTAAGTGACCACTAAAATTAATCTCAGCCTGAGTTTCACAAAATTTACACTGAGGATTGACTTACTATAGACTAAAAATGATTTTTATTGCAGTTTTAAACTTTCTGAAGTACCCATGACCAAAATGGCTTTATTCAATCTGCTTTATCCATTTGTTCATTTCTCAGGTGACCATTATAAAAGATTAAAATTTTACTCTTTAAGTTTTTTTCTATAAACAGCTCATTATGTGACCTTATGTATAAAAAGTATATGTTACATATTATATTAAAAAGTGAATTTTGATGTCTGGTGTTTATTGAGTTATTAGTAAAACTACTATTGACTTCTTTCATTCACCAAGATAGCTATATATAACAAACTACTTAATAGGAAATTAAGAAGGAATTAAATATTTGGCAGTTTAAAAATATTTTCTAATATGTTCAACTGAAGATATAAAATTAAGCTATTATATTTATTTATTTGTGATTTAATTATCACCAGTATGTCAAATGACACTTTAATAAATTGGTTAGTTTAAAATAGAACTTCACACATTTGGTATGAGAAAACAAAAAATCTGCTCTGGAGAAGACATTTCAGGATGATGAACATAACACAGGCAAATAAAACCCAACATATAAGGAAACAAGTATGATTGAGACAGCAGAGAATGACCTCCAATGCTGTGGATTTTAGAATTAAAGATAATTTATATTTAGAAGTTCTTGAGTAAAATGACACACGATTGTTGCAATCTATTTAAGAACTTAGGTTATTTTTCCCACATAAACCTACAGCAAATATAATCCATTTAATCAAACACTACAAGTTATCTCTTTGATATCAGGATCTAGGTAAGGACAACAATGATTATCATTTCACTTTTATTTAGTTTAATGATCATCCCAGTCACTGAGAACAGGTAATATAAAAATTTATATTATAAAATTAAAAAAACAATATTGTATTCACAATTGATATCACTTTGTATTAACTAAAATTCCAGGGAATGCCAGGATGGCTCAGCAGGTTGAGTGCTTGAGTTGCAGCTCTAAAGTTCAAGGATCAAGTCCAGGTTCCAACCCTTGAGAACCCATATGCTGAATGATGGTTTCTTCCCATGTGGGAGTACTCCAGTTTGGTTCCTGCCAGGACAAACTTCCATGTAGGAGGCCCCTAGTCTATCCCCCAGCACGTGGGGACCTGTCTCTCATGCAGGCGGCCTCCAGCCAGCCCGGCGCCCACACTGCAAATCTCTGGGCCCACCTGTATGGAAGGAAACTATGTGAAAAAACTAATGACGTGCAACTATGGAGATTGCTCTGCACCCCCCCACCCCCCTTCTCTGTCTCCATCTCTTCTCTATCAAAAAAAATAAATAAAAAAAAATTCCAAAATTTAGCGAGAGAAGTTTACTAAATAAAAAAGAAAGTTTAGCAAGTTACTACAGAATACAGAGACATATAAAATAGTTACATTTTTATCTATAAGCAACAAAAATTAGCAAGTAGATTTTTTAATGCCATTGATGAAAGTAACCCAAAATATGAAGTATCAAAATGATATAATATATATTATGCTTACAGATTAAAATAGTCAATAATATAAAGATTTCTTCCATGAATAATTGTATAAGTTAAAATAAATTCTAAAATAGTTATGACATTTGAAATAATGAGCCATAATATGCTGCTTCTAAATATAATTGAAATGAAAAAAGACCAAGAATAGGCAATATATCCTTGAAAGAAACATGAAAGCTATTGAAACATTTTTCTCTACTGGATATCAAAGCCTTCCTATAAATCTATAGTATATATGACTGTTAAGTATTGGGAGAAGGTTAAATAAAGTGACTGTTAGAAAAAAATAAAGAACTCATAATCAGACTTAAGCATTTATAGAGGCTTAATATTTAAAAAGTAGTTTTCAAATAAGAAGGAAAAGGATAGGCTTTTTATTAAACACTACAAAGATACATTTTAAAAAATTTAAATCCTGGGAAAGCTGGGATTGCTCAGCGGGTTAAGCACTCGCTTTGAGGCCCCAGGGACTGAGGATCGAATCCCGGCCCCGGCCCGTGCGGACCCACGTGCTGAACTGGGGTGTGCCCCCAGTTCAGTTCTCACTGGGACCTATGTGGGAGGCTCCTAGCCCAGTTCCTGCCCTGCGCAGCCCTGTGCCCATCTGTGGAGTAAAAATACATGGAAAAACTAATGCCAACTATGGAGACTGCTCTGGGCCCTCCCCCTTCTCTCTGTCTCTGTCAAAAATCAATAAAATAAATCTTTAAAAATTATAAAAACAAAAATTGAAATCCTATTTTGTATCACATGAGAAACTCGATTTCAAAGAGAATAAATACCTACAAGTGAAACAAAATATATCACTATTTTAGAAGGTAGAAAAGTGACTATCTCTGTGATATCAAGGTAAAATTTATATTAAAACATTAAAGAAATAAGTAAGCATTAAAACCATTAATATTTTGTCTTAGTGTTAAGATTAATTTATGAAATTAACATTAAAAACAGAGATAAAATATTTTCCATACTTAGAATCAACAAAGGACAAGTATTAAGATTACATAAAGCAACTCTAAAAATTAATAAGAAAGAAACAGACAAACCAAAAAAAATATCAGCAAAGTATTTTTACACTTCAAAAGAGAAAATATAAATGTACAATATGTTCAAAGGTACTCAGTGTTATTAAACACAAAATGAAATTTGCAGCCATACAGAGATTTTCTTAGATCACTTCAGAAGGACGGAAAAATAAAATTGGATAAGACTAAATGTTGATGATCATGAAGAACGAAGATACATTTGTTACACTTTTACACTAAAAGTGTCAATGCTATAATAGCTAATATAGAAACAAGTTGGCATTACCTAGAAAAGCTGAAATATCTCTCAAACTTAGACTACTCAGTATGTACCCTAGAGAAACTCATGCACACGGATGCCAGAATCCATACAAAATAATATTTACACAAGCTTTGCATATAAAGCCTGAAATTGGAAACAAACCAGACACTCACCAACTATCAATGGTGAAGTAGACAAATAAACTAAGATAGATTCTGTAATGGGTTAGTAGGAGTCAAATTGGGTCACATACGCAACACTATGGTTTGATCTCACAAACACAACTAAATGAAGTAAACTAAGGTGAATATTTACCTTTTCATTACAGTCATAGAAAATTCAAAGACAGGTAGAATAAAACTATATCATTTTATTCCATGAAATAGAACCAAAAATAAAAACAAAGAATGAATAAAACAATAAAACAAGAGTCAAAATCGAGCGTGGGGTTGACCATTGAGGTGCATTTGAGAAACTTCTAGAATACAGGTATGGTTCTAATTTTAGATTGGACAGTAAACCTCTTATAATTATCTGTTAAATTATACATGATTTATTTAGTTTTGTAGCCAGTCTATTATTTCAAAATAAAAAGGGAAGAAAAACACATATTTCGTGAGGTTGTTATGATCATGAGAATTAGATGTGTTGATGCTTGTAAGAATTTCTTTAGTTAAGTGCTGGACATATTAAAAAAATAAAACTAGTATTTTTGTCAGTAACAATAGTGGTGGCTACAGTTGCTTTATATTTTGAGAAACAACTTTGTTAAAGCATTCAAACATGTAGAAAGTAAAATATAAATTAGAAGTGAACTGTATTTCATAAGCATTTAATCTATGTATTTATGCTTTCGACAATTATTATTCTTTTCTATTGGTAAGGCATATTTCTTAGCAAGGTATGTATAGCTAGATAGCAGTGCCTATACTTAGTCAAGGTCACTGTTCTTAAGAAACTTGTATTGCACTGAGGAAAAAAATGTGATTTTAAGCAAATAAACCAATATTTAGAAAATATTATTTGTTGAATACTATAAAGGGGGAATAAAAACCATGAGATAAAAATCGACTGAAGCATTGCTGTAAGCCAATTGATAGAGAATAACCTGACAAATATGTGGGCAGCTAATAATATTTAAACAAATTCTGAATATGAAAGTTTTTTTTTAAACATCATAGGGTTTACTCTACCACAGGGGTGTCAAACTCAATTAAAACATGGGCCACTTAGTGCAACAGGCAAGATTAATGCGGGCCACATCACATTTACAAACGTCACCGGAGCTGAGTCAGCACATTTATACACGCCCACAGGCCCCCAGGAAATGCACTGGGCCACGTGTATACTCGTCTTCAGTAGTTAAAGGGTTAACGAGGAAATTGTGTGTACGGTATTGCCTTGATCTCCCCTAAGCGCTATTTTTTTCATAACAATTTTTTCTATTTTCATTTTATTTCAGAGCATCATGGGCCACAAAAAATTACCTCGAGGGCTGCATGCAGCCTATGGGACACCAGTTTCACACCCCTGCTCTACCAGATGCCACAATATTTTATAAACTATAGTATTTAAGACTGGGGTACTAGTCCAAGACTAGATAAAGAGATAAATGAAAGAAGACTAGAGCACTCAGAAACACTCACTGAATACATGAATAAGGTCGTTCACAGATCGCAGTGGACGGAGTTCTCAATAAACAGTACGAGGATATTTGTATAGTAAATACATAAAAATAAGGGTGAGTCTCTATTTAACAACATAGGTGCAATTTCACTCACCTGCATGAAAATTTGCTATTCACAGGCAGGTATTCTTCTAGCTTTGTCCACTGTCACTTAACCATAAGTACTCAATAAATATTTATTAAACAAATGAGAGCAATGAGGAAATATCACTAAATTAGAAAAATGTATATCCTTAATACAACAATTACTTTTCTGAAAGACTGTGTTTGAGAAACAAGATTTGCTTGAGAGGTATTTATAGATTTACAAACTAAATGTTTATAATGCTAAAAAGTGTAGGCATCAGATCAGTTCATCATTGGGTACAGCTTAAATGCAGTCTGACAAATATTATAAAATATTTAACTATTAAAAAGCCATTTCAATTTATTAATAGATGCACTTACCAGTATAAAGGACACTTCAGTGAGTGCTTTAGTCCAAGTTTTTAAACTACCTCCTGTCACAAAGAAAAGAGAAAGTTTACTTTCCTGTGAGTAAAGTCAATTAGCAAACACACTCCCCAGCCCTTCAAATCTCCCCTACCATTTGTTTCAACGTAGTTGAGAAGTTGCACGCTCAGTCTGGCCCTCTTTCTTCTATTGCAGGAGGCTTGAAAAAGTTTTCTTTTACTCTGGTGCAATATTTACTTCATTACTAACTTACCAAATGCTTATTGTACATTTTAAACAAGATAATGGAATAAATGTAATTTAGATGATGACATTATATGATATTTCTAAGTGAAATTGCAAGGAATCATTTCATTTTCAGTTGACTGCTGAGGTGGGGGTAGGTGTGTGGTTGGCATGAACCTTCTTTTAATGATAAGGGGTGTTAGCATTTTAATGTTACAAATAAAGGACTATAAAGCACTTTCTTCTTTATTTCTAGGGATTTATCAGTTATTTCATGTTGTTTTAATTCATTTGATTCATATATAAATTTTTTTAATCCATGAGAGCAAGATAATACGTTGGATGTACTGGTGAATCATCAGTCAGGAGTGCAGACGGTAACAAAAGATGGAAGATTCACTGACTCAGTCACATAGCTATGTTAACTCTTGCCTAATGGCAGACTTGAATGAAAAGATACAACTAGGCAGCAGCTAAACTACCCAGGCTAACTGTTCTTTCTGTACATTAAAAAGTATCTCTTGAAAGTGGGTCAGGCATTTCACCCACATATAAGAATGCATTTGCCTTCTCCTAACTGGAGTGAATACAAGCAACACATTGTTACCAGAGGAAAATTTTTGTGGAATTATTATTTGGACTAAATCTTATTTTTAATTTTGAACTGAACTGGAGGCCTCATCACATTTGGGAAGCAATGCCATTTGACTTATAACTGTTATATATGTTATATATTAAACTGAATACACTAACAACCTCACCAGGTAGTATAATATATATATAATATCTCCACATCAATAAGAAAGAAAAATAACATTCTAGAAAATATAATAAATATATAAAATAAATTTTCAGAGATCAGGAAACATGAGTGTCAGAAAGTCATATGAAAAAGTTGCTAAAATACATTAGTGACTAGGAAAATAAAAAAGAAAACCATAAGGACATTCTATATCATGTCCATTAGAACAGCTAAAATTTATTCTGACAACACTAAATTTGTCAAGATGAGACTCTTATACACTAAGAATATGAATTAGAACTAGAAAATACCTTAGAAAATAAATTGATAAACCTAATAAACTTGTAGATGAGTATTCTCTTGGACCCAGAATCCATTTGTAGGTTTGTACCCTAGAGAAGCTAAAAAGTATGTATGTAAAAAAGGATTACTGATGCTATTGTTTTATAAAAATAAAAATAGCTAATTTTTAATAAAGAAATGAAATATAATCTTTCATTAATGATGGACATTTTGATGAAAATAAGAATTTTGTTTTACTTATTGAGAACTTGTAATATCCATGGAAAAAATGAATTTTTAAAATTGATTATGCATATAATATGAAGCTTAAAGGAGAATTTTAAGTTAGTTAAATAAGTCTACTACTCATATTTTCTCAACTAATAATAAGGAGCAAACATATAGATATAACAACCTAAAGAGAGAATTAAAACACAAGGAAATAAGGTCAGGATCTGAGTGTTCAGGAAAGAGTGTTCTTGAGAAATGCAGAGAAAAAAATACCTGATAAAATGCCTGGCTATGTCAAATGGTGCTCAAATATTAAGTCAAAATATGATTTTGAGTTTTAACAAGTAGAAAGTCATTGATAATCGTTTCAACAGCAGTTTTCATGAAATAAAGGAAGCAAATAGTTTCTGGAAAGAGACAAAATAAAGCTAGTGTGGGTAGACATCATCTAAGAAATTGAAGTATGAAAAGAAACAGAGAAAAAAGCAGGTACATTCCAAAGAACAGAAACCTCTTTTGATTATACCTTCAGTTCCCTCGCCTAGTTCTCATTTCTTGCACTCTCTTGGCTACACAAAAATTTCCTACCTACCCTGTGCCTGCTTCAGCATCTGAATGTCTAAACAAAGACATGGGGCTGTGTTGACTTGTCTATCTTTAAATAGTTCCTCATTAAACCCAAGCGGACCTTCTATGTCGCCTGGAATGCATGATACAGTCTCCGGGTCCATTCCACTTATGTTTTCTACAGAGATATCTATCTATATCTACAAGTTCTTTACTTGGTAGCCTTTGTTGGCTGTTCATGGTAAGTGTGCTTAAATACTAAAAGGAAGAATGCTCAAGCTAGTGTAAATTGTTAGATTTACTGTCAGCTTTGGTATAGTAGTATTCATTCTGAGCTGCATGTCCTCTCTTGTTCTGTTTTGTAAATGCAGTCACCCTGGTCTCCCCTGGATAGCAGCTCTACTTCCTCACCTCAGGGCATCATCACCTGGAGTGGCACTGGTCCTCAGCCACCTGCTATCTAGCAACTCAAAGCAGGAAGCAAGGATTTGAGTAGAGATCTCATCTCATTTGTTTCCCCGGTTCTGGGGGTCACTCTTTTATTTCCTCATGTCCAGTGACTTACAAACTGTTGTTTCACATATTTCCTATGCTTTGTGATTGCTTCAAGTGGAAAAGTAAATCGAGTTTTTGTTACTCCATCTCATCCAGAAGCAAAAGTGAAGAAAATGGGGTTTTCTTGGAACATAATTGTGCTGCCCTGAAACCACTGTACTAAGTGACATAAGTCAGACCGAAAAAAAAAAAACCAACAACACAAGAAACATATGATCTCACTTATAGGTGTAACTTAAAACTGAAAGTAACAAAGAAACAAAAACTCATGGACACAGTCAATAGTTTAGTGGTTACCTGAGGATAAAGGGAGAGGTGGGTGGGAGAGTAGAGGGGTGGGGGAGTAGGAAGGGGGCATCAAATATATGGTGATGGAAAGAGAGCTGACTCTGGGTGAGCACATAATACATGGATGATGTATTATAGAATTGTACGCCCGGAACCTTTGTAATTTTTGCCAAACAATGTCACCCCAATAAATTTAACAATTAAAAAAAAGTTGCTGCCTATGAGAACACCATTGGTGAAATCACTAATACATTATTTAGGAGTGGAGGATCAACCCATAGTACCATATTGTAGACTATCCCTAATGGGGTAGAAACCAAACAAAGTATCAGTTGCCTGGACCTTCCTCTAAGCTCTGAAATCCCTGGATTTCCAGGCTAATGGGCCAATATCAGTGGATGGGAGCCATCCCAGTGTCATCAAGCAAAGGAAACTGGTTTTATCTCTTGCAAACTGTGCTCTGTACTTAAAAATATGTAACCCAAATCACAAAGATTATCATTCTTTGCTTTGGATGCTCATGATGTCATGTCACACTTCACTGTATTGCATCATTTTGTTGTTCATATTTTTATTTACTACATTGATTTGTGAGATCATCCAAGGCTTAGATTCTGTCTCATGTTATCTTTCCATTTCTAAAGGTTTGGGAAATATTCAACATGTTACTTTTACTTAAATATATAGGATTTGTAATTAAACTGCAGCCTAGAGGAATATTTATCGAGGATTAAAAGACGATGCAACATATTTGGATACCACATTTATTTATTTATTTTCTATCTTGGACTTAGTCCTTGTGAACAATTCAGAAAGTCTCCAATTATTAATGTTTTTCTGTTTATAGCTCAGTAGCATTGTGTTGTGCTCATATTACTATAATGTAATATTAAATATCATGCATTAAATGTTAAAAAAGACAGAATCCTTAAATAACCAAAGGAGAAATGTATTTAAGTAGCTGTGTGTATGTGTGTATGAATGCATATACATGAATAAACCCTAAGAAAATCAGCTGTAGATGAATGATAAATTGAAAACAGGTTCTTGATAGTACCCTAAATATGTCAATGTCATACATATTTTACATACAACATACTTTACAAAAATAATTTTTTTGAATTATGTAGAATGATGGTTTTGACATTTTACAATATTTATAACACTTAGAAATGTTGAGATTATCTTCACTGCACTTTAAAAAGTTCCAACAGTGAATATTTTAAAAATAACTGTTAGTGCACAAAACTATATTTTGAACAGCTTTATTATTATTTTTTATATTTAAGAGAAGATTTGAATAAATTGAGACAGTATGTATTGAGATATGGATATAAAATAGAATGTAAAAACTGATTCTACCTGAAATGATAAAAATGTGAGAGTGATTGAGAATAAGACTATATAAAATTGAATTCGTAAAGTAGACTCTGTATTTGATCATGAACACTGCACAAACAAGTTAGTATTTATGTGACTTTTGTTTTTTTTCTTCCCTCCCTCCCTGCCTCCTTCCCTCCCTTCTGCCTTCCTTCCTTCCTTCCTTCCTTCCTTCCTCCCTCCCTTCCTTCCTTCCTTCTTCCTTCCTTCCTGCCCTGCTTCCTTCCTTGCTTTCTTTCTACTTGTTGAAAAGCCCTTTTAATTTGGTGAGATTGCATTTAACATAGCTAACACAGTATTTCACCTTTGGTTATACGCTTTAAAAAAATAATAAAACAACTATTTTCTTTTGCAATCGATTGTTTCTAGAGCATCATTAGTTTATTATGAAAATTTATATTGTTTATTTTGTAGTAAGCACAGAATTGATTTCCAAACTGGAAAAAAATGAATAAATATGCAGGTTCTTAGAATTTTTCTTTAATAAAATTTTGCTCTTAATTTACTTTTAAAATTTTTTTCTGATGAGCAGCTTTTGATGTGTGAATGATTTTGTATTCACACACCATAATTTCCAGCTATTTTCAGTACTGAGTTTATTTTGTAATGATATTTAACTTTGATCAGTATGTTGAAATGATTACCACACCTTGAATGATTTCTAGCACTTTCTAGATACAATTTTTTTCTTTTTTTAAAAGCTTCTTCTGATAATTTTTAATAATGTTCTGGTAAGGTAAATAATACTTTGCAATTAGCTTAGCATAAAATGCATTTTCTGTAAAAATAATTGATATATATCAACATTATACATAAAACATTGTTAATTCCCAGAAGCAATAGTCTGCATTTTAGAGATTAAAAACAAAACAACATATTCTTTTAAAGCAATATTCCTAATTTACACAGATTTCTTTCTTCAGTAATATGTAAATAAATTATATCAGTATATGTTTTAATGACTTACAACAGTTATTTTAACATGTGGAAATGCACTTTCACTAAGTAAACCTCAAGACATTTTAGATTTTTTATTAGTAAGAATGGACATAGTATGGTCATCAGTATTTATTTCTTAGCTTCATGTTTAGTAAACACATTTTGAGATATTGCATTTAGATATTACTTCAAAAATTAATTTATATCAAGATAGAAAGAATTTACATAATACCGTTAAAGCCTTTTACCAGAACATAACACTTAGATCTTGTCTTTTTGGTAATAGCCATTCTACAGTTGTGATGTGACAGCTCATTATGGTTTTAATCTGCATTTCACTTACGATTGGTGATGTTGAGCATCTTTTCTTGTACCTGATGGCTATTTGTGTAACTTCTTTGGGCAAATGCCCATTTTGAAGTAGATTATTCGTTTTTTTGGCCATTGAGTTCCTTATAGATTTTGGGTATGTGCCACTCAGAAGATACACGGTTTGCGAATATTTTCTCCCATTCTACAGATTGCCTTTTCATTTTGTTGACTGTGTCTTTTGCTGTGCAGAAGCTTTTCAGTGTGGTACAGTCCCACTTGCTTATTTTTGGCCTATGCTTTTAGTGTCAGATCCAGCACATGACGTCCAAGACCAATGCCAGAGACCTATTGTCTGGTATCTTCTAGGAGTTTTTTGGTTTCAGATCTTACATTGCAGTCTTAAGATAAATGAATGCTGAATATATTTGACAGAGTAAATACCTGAGAAATATTAGAGCTTACCATGATCATCATCATTATTTATGTTAGTCACTTTTATTTACATTCCTTCATGTTTCTTCATAGTCAGGCTTCACAGAAGGAGAGAAACGTGGCTCTTTTTTTGTAGAATTTATGTATAGTTTATAATAGAACAGGAACTCTTGCTCTTTGTCTATTTTTTTTTTCTAAATTTATATGTAATGGGTATATTCTATCAAGGAGGATTTTACTGAATAAAATTTCTTCCCATTTAAAAAAATTATAGTGACTAAGCTTGGTATTAAACTTAGCTATAATCAGCATTCAAGTGGTCCATTAAAGTTATGGAGGTTATTAGCTTTATAATTTTTCTTACATGTAAGTTTCACATTGCTTTTATACTTTACATTGTATATTTGCTGCAATCATGATTGTGTTCCTTATATAACTAAATTTAACAGGTCATTAAAAATGTTAAATAAAGTGCTAATTGGAGTATCACCATGAAGACATAGCCTAGCATTCATTTTGTCCTAAGATGAGGAACTTGGCTACAATAGCTGTAGAGACTGGGGTTTGCTTTTCAGTACAGTCTTGAACATATTAATGGAAACAGTTTCTAAAAGTCCATTTCAAAATGTACCTTGGTGGATTCAGCAAAAAAGTGTCTTAAGGCAAATCAATTATTGTATGCCAAGAGTTGAAAACTAGAGTGTTTTTCTCTACCTGGTATTGCTTTAATCATTGCTGGAAGGGTATACTTATATTTTCACTAGCATGATAATACGTACAAAAATCCATTGTGTTACAAAGAGGAAAAGTTACAAAGAAATTCAAAGATGAGTGACTCAATCCTGAACAAAATTAAACTATGAGACCAAAGAGTAACTATTCAAGCCAGTGGAATTTCAGCCTAGAAGCGAGCTATGTTTTTCTTATGGAACAACAGTACACACACACACACACACACACACACACACACGTTTGCATCAGGTATTTAATTTCTTTGTCAGCAGCTTCTCTCACTTGATCCTTGTAATATAACCTCGGTTTAGTTCAAGGAACAATCTGCAGAGACCCGTGAGATGAATCTTGATTTATGTAACTATTTGTGGTAATGACATTTCTCTTTGCACATTCTTCAGTTACTCACCTAAGTGTGAGCAGGGCTCTTGAATGGATGCTCTGAGTAGTCAGCTGTAGTAGGGAGTTCCTGAAAGTTTTTTCTTTCCTGAAGAGAGGGAGACACACATGAGTGTTTTCTTTTTCAGGATGAACCAACTCCTGTGTCAGGTGACTTCTTTTTGTAAGGATGTGTCACTAGTGGCCATCTGTGATCTTGAGCACTAAAACTTTTACCCCAGGGAAGACATCAGAGTGAAATAGTTGTTGAAATGTGGGTCTTCAGAAAATATTATTATTTTGATAAACAAGCCTTTGGGTCTCTTGCTTTTGGGGCTTCTGCCTTTGGGTTTATCATTAAATGACTAAATTTCCTTCTAGTTTAACAGGAATCTTTAAACTGGAGTTCTAGCGTCCCTAGGGCAGGGACGGGGAGCTGTTAGAAGACAATCCAAACAGTACTGAGGAATAAATGAGGGAAAGTGATTTCCAAATATACTCTTAAAAATACAAACAAACAAACAAACAAACAAACCTGAGATGTCTAAATATCCACGTTAGGAGGCACGATTCTAGGCCTGTATCTCATTTTACAACGGCCTTTTCCCACATTGACATAGAATAACATCCAAGAAGCATACAAATCCCTTTTGTAATAATTATTCTTTTCTTTCTGTAATTCTCGAGAAAGAAACTATGTAAAAAAGAGATTTGCCTAGGCCAGGAAAGCAGGGTCTCCTTGTTTATAATTCAATGACCATTTTTTTGGTGCACATAAATGGTGTCCCAAAATTCACGCAAGATTTGAATTTTGCGTCATTTGTGCGGTAAAGTATTGCCAACAACAAAAAAAGACAGTGTGACAGCTGACAGTTCATGGTTATTAAAAATGGAGGGCTACATGAAAAAAACAATGTGTTTTCATTGTTGAGCAATAAAAATTTACAATTTTTAATTATAAACCTGTGTTTTCTATCAAAATTACTTCTTGCGTGAATTTTGGGACATGCTTTATTTGCTCTGAGCCTTAAAATATTAGGAAGAAGTTTCACTAATGGTGGAGACTTCAACTGTACTCCAGGAAATCATCCAGCTTGGAGGCAGATGAAGTCTGTAATCCAAGAAGAACCCACTATCTGCCTAACCAACCTACTGCCTAAGAAAACTGCATTTTTTTTTTTTTTTCATTAGCTAATCTCCTAAATCCTACTTTGGTATTTCATCGGAGTTTTTGAAGTAATTCCTTGATGTCCTATTAGACATATAAAAGAAATGTTTTATTTTATTTTATTTTATTTTTTCAATTACAGTTGACATGCACTGTTACTTTATATTATCTTCAGGTGTATAGCATGGTGGTTAGATATTTATATGATTTATGAAATATTTTTGAAATATTCCCCTAACTATGTGTAGTACCCAACCGGCACCATACGTAGTTATTACAATATTATTGACTACATTTTCTATGCTGTAGTTTGTATCCCTGTGACTTTTGTAACTGCCAATTTGTACTTAATTTCTTCAAACTGATAAGGGGTGAATACCCAAAATATATAAAGAACTCATACAACTTAACACCATGGAAAAGAACAATCCAACTAGAAAATGGGCAGAAGACATGAATAAACATTTTGTTAAAAGGATATACACATGACCAATAGACATATGAGAAGATGCTCAATGTCACTAATCAAAGAAATTCAAATTAAAACCACAATGAGATACCATCTCACATTGTCAGGATGGCTAATATTAATAAATCAACAAATAAGTGTTGGTGAGATGTGGAGAAAGGGAAATCTTATGAACTGTTTGTGGGACCCCAAATTCATGTAGCCACTACAAAATACAGTATGGAGGCACCTCAAAAAAATTAAAATAGAAAAATGCTACTTTTATTTGATAAAATAATTACTGCTGTGCATTCTCCTTAAAATAAAACTTTAAAGGGTCTGTTAGAGTGTATCAAGAAACAAATGAGCAGTTATTGGGGAGAAAAATAAATGTTCTTATGAATTATAAATGAAGTTTATCGCTCAGCAAGTGCTTTTATTTATTTATTTATTTAAAATGTGTCACTTTCTTTTTTAATATTTATTTATTTTTTTATTGTTTTTGACAGAGAGAGAGAAAGAGAGGAGAGAGAGAGAGAGAGAGAGAGAGAGAGAGAGAGAGAGAGAGAGAGAGAGAGGGAGATACAGAGACAGAGAGAGAACTGAACCGGGGGAGCTCCCAGCTCAGCACATGGGTCCCCAAGGGCCGGGGCCGGGACTCGATCCTGGGTCCCCGGCGCTGCAAAGTGAGCGCTCAACCCACTGAGCCATCCCAGCTTCCCCTATTTTTTTTTTATAAATACATCACTGATTACCAAAGAAAGCAAAATGAACACTGGTGTTAAAATGAAAATTAACAGCAGGAATAAAAATACTGATATTTCTTCTAATTTTTCTGTAGGTTATTTTTGCCCATCTTAAGGCTTATAATTATTGATAAGACCTTAAAAATTACTTATTAAACATCATTTCATGCTTAGTAATATCCCAAGCAACACAAATATTTAAAGATAAAACACAGTTATAATTTTTCCAGTTTAAAATCTTGTTATATGAGAAGGCTATGTATAACTATTATATGATATTTTCAAACAAATGTTAATAATTGCAGCCTGATTTACTTTTATATATCTCAACTTTTAAAAATAAAACATGGAAATTATAAAATTAAGTAGTGGACTTGTTAAAAATACCGTGGTAAGGTATCATTAATAGTACATGTTGAGTATAGTTGATTTTTATATTTCTTATGCTGCATCTTTCATATAAATTGGAACTCCCAAATAGAGCACACAATATGAAGTCTACAAATGATATGCATTGTCATGTAAAGTTAGCCAGTGCACATCACTTGTTAAATGAATTAAAAGAAAAATGGGATTTCATGTGTAGTGAAAGTAATTAAGTATAATGTTTAAATAAATTTTATAACAATATGTTGCTAAAGTTATCTTTATATTTATAATGGCTTCTTTTGTAATTTCCCATACAAAAAAATGATTAAATATTCCCAAGTGGCTCATGAAATTATATATTTCAGTGAAAAGTGTTTAATGGCTGATAAAAACTGATCTAGATATGATAACTATATCATGCTAACAAAATAATACCTGGGTGTTATGAGTGTAAGACATTGTTGAGGATTAGTATTAGCTCACACCATATATTTTCTGTTGTTAGGAAGACAGAAATTGCAACAAGCGAAACAGTTGCAAATTGTTTAGAGTGCTCATTTGTGAGATGTAAATAGGCTCTTTATTGGCAATTTAGATTCAGAAGAGAATGATGAAATTATTATATAGAAGCTGTAATAAAAATTGATTAATATGTTTTTTCTAATACATAAAAATACATTCTTTTTCAGTATTCTGCCTCTCTAATATTCTCAGTTTACAAAAATGTAACTGAACAAAATCCTTGCCTTGTTTATATTTTACATTAAAACACAACAGCATTGCAACTGCTGTTTTGACTCTTCTAAGATTTCTCATAGATAACTGAGAGGACTAAAAGCCAGTTAGATTCTCAGTAAAAAGGTCTTAATGAATGTTGAAGAAGAATAATTTGCATGAAAATGACATTTCTTTTTTGAAGCCTGAGAAATGTAACAAAAAGAGAAAAGGAAATAATCTATCTTCATCCTGATGACAATGTTTATAATGAGTATAAAAAAATAGTAAAAATTTAACCAACTCCTGCAATATTATAATCCGCTTTTGATTGCTTTTTTTATTATTACTTTTGATTTCTATGGGAGCTTTTCAAGTAGATATGGGTGACAAAAGAAATTCTATTTGAAACTACAGTAAGGATTGATTAAAAAATAGTTAATTTATGTTGAGTTAACTATATGTATGACTATTATTAAGACTGCAAATCTGTTGATACCTTCACATTTCATTCTCAAATAAAGACCAGTTAATTTAATATTAATTCAGATGGATGTCTCTCACCTACTCTCACTCGCTATGTATGTGTTTAAGTAAAAGCATATATGTATGTACATGTATATATACTTTACACTGATAGATACAAATGTAGATAGATATAATGTACCACTTAAAAAAAAACAGTGGTATTGAGAGAATGGAGAAGTTAATTCATAAAAACTAATTACTTGGAAGAAACACATGGAATATTCCAACCTTTCCAAAAGTTGAAATCTCCCATTGGCATGCGAACCAGAGTATTATTATAAATATTAGTGGGACTTAAGAAACCTGTGATATGCTCAATTTATAAATAAGTGTTTTTGCTCAAGAAGAAATTTTTCTGAGCTTCCTAAATTTCAAACGTATATTATTGTCTCATTGTCAGTTTATTTTTCAGCACCGTGTAAGATAACAGGTAAACTGAAGATACAAATGTGTATACAAATTACAATGTCTTTGTTGATTCAACTGAATTCTTTGAATAACCTTTAGTTACTACATTATCGACCTATTAGTTATCCATCTACCAACAGATAGAGAGAGAGATATCATATATGTACAGGTATTCAAAGAAAAATATATTTTATTTTAACCAGAAGAAAAACACATACAAAACAGAAATATTTGTCATGAAATTCATATTTCAGTGTTTAAGGCACTCAACTGTTGTGCTAAACATGCAATATACTTTTACTTATTGAGAGGCTTCCTAAAGTTGAGAAGGTTAAACAAAAAAGACCAATCAGGGTGATGGTTGGTCCAGCAATAAGCAGAACACTGGGCAGCATTCTTCCATCAGTATGCTGATGACAAGCAGCCCAACATTGCTTTTTCTCTGTCCCAGATGGTGATCTGCTAGCCTTTTGTTGTCTCCCTGTTAGAGACGTGGATTAAAACTAACAGACCACATTGCAGTACGAACAAGAAAGAAGCCTGGTAGGCAGGTGGAATCATCTGGAGCTTGTATGAAGAGCAGTCTGTTTCAGTTATTTTTCTGTCATTGCTCCTGAAGCCAGTAGTCTGAGACTTCTTTGATCCATGTTAAGTATCAATTAACACCAATGGTTAAAATACAGTTGTAAATAATTTATAATTTTCATGTCTGCTTGAAAGAAAACCCAGAGGAGAAATTCTCTGGATGCTGAGCTTTTCCAACAACCACCACCACCACCACAGCATCAGCTAAAACAACTAATTAGAAAATTAATAGCTAAATATTGACTATGCAGGGTAACCATGGGGGTATCCTGCTATTTTACTATGAGAGCAAATTAAAAACAATAAAATGATGAGCCTTTTGACTCATGCCATTTGATGATAAAGAATGTACTGTGTTAAGAGTTTGTGCTCAACTATTCTTAAAGATCATGTACTAATACTCTTCCTCCACCCACTATTTGAATCACATGGTATAATACATTTCTTATTTTCTCCATTTTCTCCCTCTTTCTTAAAAAATAAACATGATGATGGTGACTGCAAGTTCAAACTTATCCCATTTGGTGTCTTTTTTCCTGCTACTTAACCACAGGGTTAAGTTTTTTTGTTTGTTTTTTTATGTTATAAAGAAATTCCTTTTATATTTCCAACCATCTTATTTATCATCTTCACCCTGATATTTTTGTGTGTTTCCTAGCTCCATTTAGAAAATGAATCAAACAATAAAAGTAGAAAATGTGGTGTTGCCACTAACATATGCCAAGTATTTTGCTGGTTACTTCTGTATACCCATCACATTTCTTCCTTACACAATTTTTATTCCTGTTTCCATGTGGGAGGACTCTGAGGCTCAGAGTGGGTAACTGCTGGGACCAAGGGCCCATTTAGTTAGTCTGAAGTCAGGAGCAGCACCTTCACCACTCTTGAGGTCTCTCCCAGTTGTGAACTGTCTAGAAGTTGTCTCAAGGCTTGTTCATAGGGTGCCCAACCTTTTGGTTTCCTAGTATGATAATGACTCACACCTGCCTTAAATTTTGGTTTGTAGTGTGCCTTTCTTTTGCCTTTTTCAGAGAATACATCATCAAGCCAGTTTTGCTGTGAAGAGTCACCAGTTCCACAGAATGGCAGAGGAGATATGGAGGTCAAACTCTATCTCAATAGATTGCTTAACCAATGTCTGTTATTCCCACATTCACTTCACTTTTGGGAGCATCTAACCTGGCCAATTCTTGAATCTCAGGGGCAATTCCTTACATCAGTTGGGCCCTGTCTTGGCTTTCCATTTTGCTAGTTCAGCATTTAGCCTGATTGCCTTCTGTAAACTACTAGTTATCCATCAGCTTTTTAGCTTCCAACATTGCTTTATTGATCTTTCTATTCTCCTATCTGTGTTCATTTTGAATCTGTTTAAAAAATATTTTTAGTATCCTTTAGGAATAGGTGTCTCTCATATGTTTGCTCCTATATCTCTTCGACAGGCTAGTAGGCCCTATGGATTTCTCTAAATAATTTAAATTCATGAAATAAAATGTATAGAATACAACAGAAGCAGCTGCATTGAAAAACAGTTATAAAAATATTTTAAACAGCATTTTTGATATGAGAATAAATATGTGTCTCCACTCATGCATTAAATACAAATATTGAGTTGCAGGTATAATATCTATAATAATTTGGTAGTGATCATCGTAATCTAAATTTCTAGATCTATAATAGCTAAAAGGTAATATAAAACTACCTGTGATTTTTAATAATAATGAAGCCATGAATATTTCTAACATTACTGAAGTTTGTAGTGTGCACATAAAATAGATGGAAAGGTCATTTTCAGTTAGAGGTTACTTGAAAATAAATATATAAACCCAAGTTTAAATTTATTCAAGTTCAGGTACTCTGGTTATGAACTTCTGATTTAAAGGGTGTGCAGAATATAGAAACAAAATCTGTTCAAATGAAGGTATCATAACTTAAATCTATAAAAATAAAAACAATTTTCACAATAATATTTATTGTGAAATAAAACACACCCAAAATTCTGGAGAAAATTCACATTCATTGTATGTGATCTTTCAACACTCTTGTAAAGAAAATGCATATGTAAATACCTTTAATGGATACTATCCATTATTTTGAATATATTCATGCAGGCAGAGGTTACCAGAATAAAGATGCAATGCTGATATTTAAACTGAATTTAAATATATTCTTGTTATTAAAAAAGGTCATGCTCCAGTTGTTGAGGTAAGTGGAATAAGAAAAGAAAACATGTTTTGAGGTTGTCGTTATTCACATTGTAGAACTCCTAATGCAATGCATCAGAAAGCATGGAGTTGGATTTACTGGTTCACAAGCATTTCCAAATATGTGGGAGAAAAAGCTTCTCTGAACATTGGCCCACATTTTTGTGATTTGGAAAACAAAAATCTTTCTAAGCTGACATACTAGAGCACTATACCTTTTCTTTGTTTATTCCACTATTTATATGATTAAAAAGAATATATATAAACTAAATATGTGTATGTATATATACATATATGTATATATGTGAAATGCTTTATTAAAATGTACTGTTTTAAGGAAATATAAAATATACTATTTTAGGAAGCATAAAATATATAGGAAATTCTGGTTATCATAAAATCTTAAAAACATGGTAGAGATTAAAACAATCTGATAGGTAGTAATCTATTAATTTCTTCATAAATGTTAATATCTCAATTACATCATGAATGAAAAGCACCTCAAAATCTTGAGCAATTTTTTTTTAACTGAAAAGTAATGTATTGAAATATTAATACTAGGAACTCACAGAATCCTGGAAGAGTCAGAAAGTCAGACTTGGGGGAGATGCATCACATACAATGCACAGGTCACACTGGGAAACTACTTCAGTGAAGCTATTATTGATGCCACCTCTTGTCACTGAACTCACACCATGATCTGTATTGAATCCCATGAATTACCTCCCCTTTCATGTTACTCACTAGTACATTGAAGGTATGGGCAAATGTGTTTGATCGCCTCACCCTGCTCTACTAACAAGGTAAGATGGGAAAGTGAGTTCTCAAGCATATTAATTCTTAACCAAAACATTATAAAGACTACCCAGAATACCCTTCCATTATACTTGGTTTGAAAGAATTTTTGTGGTTAAAGGAATATTATCTTATATTGAAAAAATATGTTACTGAAAAGTACAGCATGCTTTGACTGATTGTCTATTTATGTTAATGTGTTTAGACTTGCCTTTAAGTATGACTGAAGCTGAAAGAAATGTTCAACTAAATCAAGTCACTTTTGTTGAAGTAAACATTACACAGATTGACTACAGTACATCTGACGTGTTGGCTGTGAGGAGGACAGAGAACTAAAGAATCAAAGAGAAAAGCAAGATCAGAGTAAAAGGTCTTATCCCAAATCAGAAGTGAAGAAATGCAAAGGTGACTGTGATTCCTATTTGTATTTTAAGTACATTTTCTTCAATTATAGTTGGCATTCAATATTATTTTATATTTATTTGAAGCATACAGTGTAGTGGTTAGACATGTAAATAATTTATGTAGTGATCACCCTGATAAGCCTAGAACCCACCTGGCACTACACACAGTTATTACAATAATATTGACTTTTTTCACTATGCTATACTTTACATCCCCATGAATATTTTGTAATGATCAATTTGTACTTTTTAATACCTTCACCTTTTCACTCCGCCTCCTAACCCACCTTTCATCTGGTAACCACCAGTTTGTTCTCTGAGTTTGTTTGTGTTTCGTTTGTTTATTTTCTTCTTTAGATTCCACTTTTAAGTGAGATTATATGGTAATTGTCTTTCTTTGTTTGACTTATTTTACTTAGCATAATATCCTCTTTCCATTTGTGACAATATGGATAGATCTAGAGGGTGACTGTTCTTATATCTAAGGCTTTGAGTTAGTCGATTTTTAGGAGCAGGTCTAGTGTATTGTAGACACGTTTTATTTTAACTTAAGAATGCCTTTATTTCACTGTCACTCCTGAAGGACACTTCACAAAATATAAAATTCATGATTGACTATAAATTTATGCAACATTTGAACAAGGTTGTGCTACTTTCATCTGCCTTTATAATTTCAAAAGAGAAATCTACAGTTATTCAGATTGATGTTTCTCTATATGTTCCACATCTTCTTGGCTGTATCTAGATTTTTTTTCTTTAGTTTTTAAAATTTAATTATGATATCCTGAGCAGAATTTTTTTAGGTTTATCCTTTGGGAATATGCTGTGATTTTTTTAAAGATTTTATTATTTTTAACAGAGAGAGGGAGACAGAGAGAAGGGGGAGGGCCTAGAGCAGTCTCCATAGTTGCATGTCATTAGTTTTTGACACGCTTTCACTCCACACAGGTGGGCAGGGGCCATGCAGGGTAAAAAGTGGGCTGGGGGCCTCAAGCTAGGGGCAGAACTTGGGGGCAAGAACCAAACTGGGGGCCTCCTACTTGAAAAGCACACCCTAGTTCAGCATATGGGTCCAAGCGAATTTGATCCACAGTCCCCAGGGCTGCAAAGCAAGTGCTTAACCTAGTGAGCCATCCTGGTTTCTCCTGCTGAGATTTTTAAATATGTAACTTATTTATTTCTCCAAATGTAGATATTTCCAGCAATTTTTACTTCATTCTTCCATATGAATTTATATTAATTTCTTATTAACATGTTTTATAATTATTTACAAGCTGAATAGAATCAAAAGGAATTGCTAGTTGATTGACCAGCAAATAATAGTTCAGTTTTCCTATTGCATAATTGATATTAAAATAGTGAAAAACACACATATTTACATAATGACAATTATTATAAGTAATTATGCAGTTCTTACTATGTACCACTTTTAATCTATATGGTATCCATATGTAAATCAATTTAATTAGTATAGGGGGTGGTCAAAACTGTGTGGAACGGGGAGTTATAGAAGAGGTAGGATTTTTATAGTGCACACTATAAAATTATATTATAAAAATATTATGTGACATGCTGAACTTCATCCTACTTGCATTATGTTTTTTCAGATATCTCTTAAGAAACACATCAAACATGAAGAAAACCCCAAGTATGAATAATGTTGAATTTAATGCCATCATTATGTTCCTCACCCAACAAGGGAAAACTCCTCAAACCATTTTAAAAGAGATGGTGGTGGTTTATGGGGACTCTTGCCCTGGTAAATCCATGGTTTACAAGTGGCATAGCCTTTTCAAGCAAGGCAGAGGGTCTATTGAAGATGACCTCTGTCCAGGATGCCCTGTTGAGACCACTTCTTCAGATATTGTCAAAAAAGTTGAAAATTTGTAGCGGAAGATGCTAGAGTGAATACAAAACCTCTTGCAGAAATTGTTAGAGTATCACCTATAACCAGTTTGAATATTCTCCATCAGCATCTTAGGATGTCAAAAGTCAGTGCAAGATGACTACCAAAAATGCTCATGCCACGTCAAAAACAACAGCATGTCGAGCATTCATGACAGTTTTTGGACATCAGCGGAGACAACAAAGATGAAGTTTTAAACCAGATTGTCACTGGAGATGAAACTTGGGTCCATCATTTTGAACCTGAGTCAAAGCAGGAGTCCATGCAGTGATATGAAAAGCACATGCCACCTCTAAGAAGTTCCAGGTGTCTCAATCAGCTGGAAAAATCATGGCTACTGTTTTGGGGATATGGAGGGTATCCTGATGATTGATTACAAGGATAAGGGTGTCACAATAACTGCAGAGTAATGTTCCATCTGCTTAAATAGTTAAAGGAATCTCTGAAGGAGAAAAGAGGAAAATGGACCAAAGGGGTGCTATTTTTGCAGGACAATGTGCCTGTCCACAAGAGCAGTGTTCTGTTGGCTACTCTTCAGGACTGTGGCTTCCAATTGTCAAACCACCCTTCCTACAGTCCAGACCTGGCTCTGCCTCATTATATTATATGTTCCCAAATATGAAGAAAACAGCTTCAAGGGGAAAAAAATTATAGATGATGAAGAGGTTAAAGCTGAAATTTTAAGGGCAATGACAAAATATTTTTTTCAAGGGTATAAAGAAATTTAAATATCTGAAAAGTGTATTAGAGTTAAGGGTGAATATATTGAAATAAAAGTTTTTTCCATTTTTACCCTTCTTCGAACCCTTCATTCTGCAATTATCTTGAGTACCTCTATTACCTAGTTAATAAATAATGAATCTTTATAGTCATAAGGGTAAATATCTTGTAAAGTTCACACTTTATTCAGTATTGGCTAACTTTTGTAACAATGAAGTCCGAAAGCTAATTGAGGTAATAAGATAAAAATTGGATTTTATTTAGATCAAATCTGATAAAAAAAATTTGGGGCAGGTGGCTCCCCTGAAGTGGGAGGAACATTAGCTGATGACATGTTGTAACTCTGCCATCTTGTGGCTTCAAGATGACCCTGACACCACTGACTCTATAGTAAGGGTGAAGAAAGCATGAGCAAATCATACAATACACATAAAACGAGGACAAACCTGGATTCGACACAGGTTATAGGAGACAGATGGACGTCCATGGTCCCCTCTATGAGATATGAGAAAATAAAAGATATGATAAAATATACTCCCTTAGTATAGGGTGACCAGACGTCCCGCTTTTGGCGGGACAGTCCCGATTTTTAACAATTTCTCCCGTGTCCCGTGGCATTTTTAAAAAAGTCCCAATGTTTGGAAAGAATGCACGACAAGCTAGGGAACAGCGGGAGATAGACCCAATTTTTAATCAAGAACCACCCCCCCGCCACCCCCCGGTCAATGGTGTCCCGCTTTACCAATGTTAAAATCTGGTCACCTTACCTTAGTATAGCAACTAGTTCCCAGCAAGTTTCTTAGTATGGAAGGGAAATAAATTTCTAGTAGTCATTTATTTAGTCATCG
>PVKE010013722.1:0-36114 GCA_004027555.1 Craseonycteris thonglongyai
TGGAGGAAATATTAAATTAAAATGAGTTATTTACTTAATGGACAATAAATTTTGAAATCTACAGTTGTAATAAAATACTGTAATTTTGAAACCACCATATTTGCTTTACTTAATGAATATTTATTTAACCTCTTTTACATGCAGTTTATGGTGTGTCTGCAGAGATTTCTGAGATATAAGCAGTGATGTACTAGAGCCAGATCATACCAGCTCACTGGAGCCAATTATGCAAAACTCTTTCCAACTCCATTTTCAGGGAAATCAAGTTGGTAGCTTGATCTGCCACAGTATGAGTACTTGTGGAAATTGGTTCAACACAGGGCTTATTTTTCTGTTATTTAAAAAAAAATTTAACAGCTTGTTAAACATTTACTACTCTCTCACTAAGTGTAAAAGTCATTAATTAACGTCTATACAAACCTGAGGTGACATACTTTTCACAATTTTTCGTTAAAAAAATTGCTGTTTAATTTATTTTATATAAAAATTATTTCTCTTTATAGTTTAGTTATCAATAGTAATGTTAATAATAATCATTTAATATCTTTCCAAGTTAACTATGTTAAATGATATATTTTTCAAAATTTGTATTTGTACCAAAAAAGAAAATAAGTTCCTATGAAATCAAATGAAACAAAACTTTTGATGACAATGAAGACAAAGCTGAGTCATACCAAGAGCTCAAAAGTAAACTTGAGTACAATTTCACATTTCGGTTCCTTTAGATTATCACTAATAAATTAGGTGTAGTAATGCTAGTTTATGATTCAATGGGGTGTTGGGAAACTTTAAATCAGTTGAAACATTTTGAAAACACTAAAGCGAAGCCACTTGGAATTTGAAACATTCATATTTGTGAAACATTGCAGGAAATAACTTATTTATAAGGAACAAGTAGCCAAAAAGTTTATTGGCCTGCTGTCAGTTTACTTCATAGAAATGTGGAAACTTTTGGAAACAAAATATGTGTATTCTGCAGTTATTTTTTGATCACTACAATTTGACTGACCCAAATCTAGAGCAGCTGCTATTGAAATCCCTGATCATAAAATAGCCAAATTGCCCTCTTCCTTCTGTCTGACACATGGTATTGTCAAACTCTTCTGTTTGCAAAACATGTCTCTCTCTTCCCTGCCCCCCCCCGCCCCCCGTAATTTTATTTTATTTTTTTGATTTCTGGGCTCTGTAGCCCTAACACTAAAAAATATTATTCATCTTGAGACAAGTCTTGGCATCCATTTGGGTTGTCCAAATCCTGCCTGGAGAGACTATTAGATCATTTTAGAAGCAGTTACCAACACAGTCAGCAAGAACAAATAGAACATAATAAATCCTGCTCCATTTTGTTCTTATAGAGTTCAAAATGTGTGGAAACCGTAGATGCTTTCAACAATTGAAAATATTTTTATTTACCAATAACATAAAACATATAATTCTTCCTTTGGCCTGTCTCCATCAGGGAATTTTCTAAGATCTCAAATTCTCTAATGTCTGTTAATACTTCCTTATAACAAAGAAGTCCCATATTTTCCACATACTAGTTTTTAAAGAAACAACACAGGTTTTTGTTGTTGTTCATCCTTAAATATTTTTATTTCTATTGAGAAAAGCTATTAATTCCTTAGTAAATTGTTAAGTGTATTATTTTTAATTTCTCCATTAACTTAATATTTTTAGAGTTTTTATGCAGAGAAAAAAAGGTATAACTTATTACAAGCTTATACTCATATCAAGTGATGCAGCAATATGTTAAGCATTAATATATTTTGGTGTGAAATAAAGAAAACAAGACTGCCATCTTAAATAAATTCAGGAGTATGTTACACTATATCTGAAACATGGTTTTCCCACATACTAATGTTTTTCTTAAATTTTTACTTCATTTATACAATGAGATTATAAACTCATACTTTATAGATTTTTTTAAAGGTTCATTCAAACTAGGGATTTGTAATATCTTGAATACTGACTGGAAATAGAAAATATTGCATAAATAATCATGACCATTTTCTGTCTTCTTCAGACTCTATTGCTTCTTCCTTTTTTTCACTCCTTTACATCTTTCACTTTCTCTTATTCTTTTCCCTCTGCTCCCTCCTTTTTCTGTTTTTCTTTCTTTTCACCATGTCTTCTCTATCACACTGCTTCTTCCCATTAGAAGGTTGATTTTCTTTACTCTTATCACCTTTCTTCCTTCTTTTTTCCTTCTTCATTTTCTTTCCACTTGACCTCATAGATTCTGCTACTAGTTCCCCACATTTCCTCCTCCTTAAAGTCTTCTTTTCTCCTCTCTTTACTTCTTGTCTCCTACTTCTCTTCTACAGACCCTGATCCCTTTCACTTCTCTTTTTTGTCTTCCACTTCTTGGACTAGTCTTAGAATTGAAAATGTAAAAACAGAAATAAATGCCTACTGCTTCCAGAAGAGCTTGTCATACCGCACTCCAATTCCAGTTTCATAGTCTAATTGGAAACTTTTTTGAATTATGCACAGATTCACACTAAACTGTATAAAATTCCCCATACTTCACTAGCATTCAGATTCCAACACTAACTTAGGTCCTTAAAGTAAAGTTTATGATAATTTTAAGTAAATATCCTTAAATTTTTCTGTTAGCTTACCTTCTGCTCTTGTTTCTGCTAATTTTCATTTTTATAAACCCAGATTACTTGACCCAATGAAAATATTCAAAGACTATAACTGGTAGTTAATTATAAAAGTAATTAAGATATATAGATATAGATATATCTTAATTACATATATCTATATATCTGTATCTGTAGCTATACTATAGCTATACTATATCTATACTATATCTATATCTATATAGTGTCACATTGTGAAAAAAGAAAAACAAAACAAAACTAGATTTTCTCATATACCTAATAAAGAAATGCACTACTAAACTGCAGTGTAAAGTGAAGCGAAAGGGTGATCAGAGACTAGGTTATGTTGCTTCAGAGTTCCCCAGGAAGGGCTCACTTTATTTTATTTATTTTTTAAAAGATTTATTTTATTGGTTTGAGAGACAGTGAGAGAGAGAGAAGAGGGGAGGGCCCAGAGCAGTCTCCATAGTTGTACATCATTAGTTGTGACATGGTTTCATTCCACACAGGTGGATGTGGAGCTGCGTGGGACAGGAACCCAACTGAGGGCCTCCTGTTAGGAGCTGGTCAGGAGCCTGAACGAAAAGGTTTCTGGGGGCCTGGATGGCAAGGTCTTGGCCTCCCCTTCACCTCCCCTTGTGATTAGATATAGAAAAGAATGTGTACGTGCAGCTTCGCATTCTGGCCAGACCAGTTGATTGATTACTAGGCCTGGGGTTAAAAAGATATGTATGGGGAAGGGTCTGCTTGTTCCTGTTATGCTAACGAATAACCCACCCTGTACTTAACCCACAATGTCTCTTAATCTCTTCCCTATTCTTCATTATATGCTTTGATGATTGTCATCCTATCAATGTAAATCAATAAAAACCAGCAGTGAGGAAAGCTCTTTGCTAGATGCTTTGAAGAGCACTAACCCTTTGTTAAGCTTGATTTTTCAAGACATTCCTGGTGCCAGGGTCGTCTCTGCGACTCTCCGATTGGTGACAGCCTCCCACACGGGAGGCAGCACTGCAGTTCAGCATCTGGGTTTGTAGAGGCTGGGGCCAAGATTTGATCTCCAGACCTTGCGGTTGCAAGGCAAGTGCTGCTAAGCTATCCCAGCTTACCAGGAAGGGTTTACTTTATATCTGAGCCACTTATTTTAGTTCCAAATTCATGAAAGCATACACTGCTTCTCAACATATCCTTTAGTGAGTTTGACATATATGTCTATAATCAATTGCTATTTCTTCCACTGTACAGATAATGAAGGCAAATAGTCAAACTTGGTCACTGATTAGAGAGGACTTAAAAATCCATCACCATTGCATAAACTATTTATTTTAAATGTACACAAGCTTCTTTAGTCCTTTAATTTGTGTAAATAAGGGGAAACATGTGGTCTTTGCATTTTTTATATAAACAAATTTTCCTCCCTTCCACATTTACATGTGCTTTTGTAATTAAAGTTGGAACTGTTTTCTCCAAGATTACAGTTTAGATAGTTTTTTAAGTATTCACTTTGGGGAATATTAACTTTATGCACTATTTTATTACATTACTTTTATAGAAACATTGAGTTAATATAATTTATTTTTCTTCCTAACTTGTTTTATAGTCTCATTAATTATATCAAATATAAAATTTATAAGGATGCCAAATTCACACACACAGACACAAACATTTTGCCCATATGTCTAGTGGTTTTAGGCTTTAGGTAGCTTATTAATTTCTCTACTTATATCAAATAAATAATCCTACTCATCCAAGAATTTTTGTCTGTCCCCATGAACTAAGCAACTCTCTTCAACCAGCCTGTATCATATCAATTTCCCAGTCTGTCATTTGTCACATTTTTCAAAGTGCCTCCTAATCCATATTAACAACTTCAATTATAAAACAATTCCCTGACTCTTATGAACTGGACTGTGCCCCACCTATTCACATAATGAAGCTCTAACAACTGGGCATTCAAAATGTGGCTATATTTGGGGATAGCTATTAAAGAGGTAGTTAACATAAAATTAGGTAATAAGGGTGGGGCAATAATCCAATACAATAGGCACTCCTTCCTTAACCATCCAGTTCTGTTCCTAAGTCTAGGTTATTAAGCAAATTGATAGATAAGGGAGGAGCTTAAAGGCAGATGTCCTGTGGTGTGGTGTGTTGCCATAGACAAGGGTATGCACTTTTCAATAGCTCTCAGGGACACCACACTTATAAACAAAATATGTAGTCTTGCATGGTTGTGAATGCTTTCTGCAGTAAATACTAACTGATTTTAGGAATAAAACAAAGACTAAGAGAATTCCAGAGACTCATACAGGCTAAGTGAGAAAAGGGATTCCCCAAGCTGGAGAGCTGGTCCTAAATCACAGTCTTGGGAAACCAATAAACAACAATCTTGGCTTTGAAGTGGGATGTATATAATAGTTTGTTTCCATGCTCATGCTGTTGATTTTCTTATGAATATTAAATCGCCAAATGTTAAATTAAATATGAAATTGACTGATCACTATTTGAAATGTTTTATGAGTTACACTAATTAAGCTGCCTTAATTCATACAAATAACGAGAAAAGCTCCTCATTTACTCCAATGTTAAGTCATATCCACATGTATATTTCCCTTGTAATTCACTTTGGTTCAATTCCACAAACATCTATGTGCCAAGAAGCTTCAGGCTAGATATCTGACTTATAAATTGAATTATTCAGAAACTGTGACAAGGAACAAGTCACATTACTAAATGCCACAGAGAAAGGGAATCTATAACATAGTAGGGTGCTGCCTAAGTTGAGTGTAGATGAATAGTGACTAGGAGTTTGACAGGTGAACAAGATGAGGAAATGAGAAGAAAACAATATGAAGAAAGGCACAGAATTTCACTATTTTCAATACTTCCTCTTGGCTAGAGATGAGTTTAGCTAACCAGGACTCGTAGACAGGCTTTTGAGACAGAGGCTTCCCAACCGCTGACATTTCCTACTTCTGTCTCTCCTGAATTAATTATAGAAACTACAGTGATATATTTATTATGTAGAAGAAATTTTGAGTCATGACATTTCTTGCCCAGAGGAACCTGGCCAATAAGTAATAGAGCCAGGAACTAATAGAGTCAGTTTCCTACATGTGGCCCTCCTTCTAAAACTATACTGCACTCTCCACTTTATATATTACTTTATTAATTTTAATAAAAATTTATTATTTGTTTCAGGTATACCATTACTTTCTGTAGATATCAAGATTTCTTTGTGATATTATTATGAGGTCTGCATCATTTTCTTAGAAGGACCAGAGCAAATATTAGTCCATCATTTCCTTTGTATAACAATTTTAATGGTCATTCAACAGTAATTACTAAGTTTACTCAATTATAATTACTTTGAAGAACAATTATAGGTGCTTAGGAAACTCACATATCATTTGGGAAAAGATGAAACAAAAAATTACAAGTCTGACAAAAATGGAAAAATATCTTTAACTGGTAAATTATGTAATATAGACTAAAGTATATTTCTGGTTGAAATCAACCTCATATGATTCATTTTCTTTGGGATGCCTTCCAGGCAAACTAATCAACTTAACCTCAGGTTGCCTGTGCTTTTCTCTCTAACCTCTTGAACCTCATTTCTTGTTCATGGCATTATGCTCTGTTCTGTCACCAAATTAAGAATCCTAGAGTCATCTCTGACTTGTTCAAGTCCCTCATACTCACTCCCTTTTCAACATGAGGGGGGTCAGGGGGCACAAGTGAATGAATCCTCAACCCTCACAAATGTGAAACAGTAGATAGTATCCTTCCTGTTAAGTCTTGATACTTCATTTAATGAATTGTTATAGTGAATTAAAAAAACAAACTCTTGCATTTGTAAATCCATATTACTCTTTTTCCATGGCAACTTTTATAAGCCCATTTGCTTTCGTCTTCTCACTTTTGCAATTGATTTTTCTAGACCTTTCCTCTGTCATCCCTGGAAATTCATTATACATAGGGATGTCTAATTATTATACTTTCTCTGAAGCATGGATCTGATCATGTCACCTTCCTAAACTATACTCAGTTCATCTCTAGCTAAAGTACAGGGCATACTGCACTGAGTGCTGGAAAGTTAGACTTGAACAAAGATATAAAGGGCCTTGAAATATACACTAAGAAATGGGACACCAATTAATATTAGATTGTATTTTGATGAGATGAAATGCCTCCTGAATGGAATATCTTTTCCTGCCAACTATTATAGTAATAGACTTAGCAACTCTATAAAAACATAATTCTTTAAGAAAGTTGGCAGTTTCTATCAAAATTTAAATGAACAGACCCTTTTAGGAAATAATTCTATGTCCAGGAATATATTTTGCATGAATCCTTCAAATGCAACAGAAATAATTTTTTCAGTGTATTCTTTTGTAGCATTCATTCAGTGAATAAATGATGAGCAAAACAGATCCAACATATGCTTTTATGATAATTATAAATTAGTGAGTAAAATAAAATCAAATATTCACACAGATGGTTAGATATAAACTATGGAAGTAATATGAACATAAATACAGAATGCTATGAGAGAATGATGAAGGAGTATTTACACTGGTGTACACTAGGATGAATATGGCTGACTTAGTTACAATTAGGCTAACATTTAAGGGAAAAATAGGAGGGTAGTAGGGGTTAGGATTGAGGGGGGGGACCCTAAAAGTTTGGAACGTGATCTGTGTGATCAGAGAAATGTTCACTATGGGAGAGAGAGAGAAATATGAGTGGAAGAGAAGAATTTCCAGATAAATGAAATTACATGTGCAAAGGTATGAGAAAGGAAAATTTGGGGGACTAAGATAAGGTAATTGTGACTCAAACATAGCATTTCAATCACTGACAGAACCCCTTACATATGATTAATAAAGAGATAAATTATCACATCCATAATATGCAGTACTATGAAAACATATAGAGATGATAGGTATTAATACATTATTGATTAAAAAAAGATGCATCTCAAATTATCTGATTTAGGAAAAAGCAAATATAATATGATAGCATATATGTGTGTATTTGTGTGTGTGTGTATAGGGTCAGTGATTTTAAATAACTTCATATAGAAAAACAAATGCTTCCTTTATCATTATTTTAAAGAAATTCTATATCCTACATCTTTATCTGATTCGCAGGGAAGTTTTTTCTTTTGCTTACCAGTGTAAGTAGGGACTAGGAATCAGACTTCAAATATGATTTAAAGGTATATGTTCGTACATTTATTTCAGAATATGGATGTTTGACTTGCATTGCTGATATTTACAAGATGTTGACCAATTTCCAGTGTCTCATCTCATCCTTTCTTTTATTCCAGATAATAAAATCAAAATTGCACTGCCGTAAAATGTGACTGTGCATTGTATAATTCAGTACCATTATACTTGAAATGTTTAACAAAGCAGATGACAGAAGAAGCAGGTTTTAGTTAAAAATAATATTTGTTTGGAAGAAAATGAATTTCATTGTAGGCCACTTGACCATAAATCATTCACAGGTTGATTTTTGTTTAGTTTTTAATTTTTTTAAACAAATTTTGGGTTTGGGGATGCCAGGATAGCTCAGTGGTTGAGCACATGCCTCACAATAGTGAGGTCAGAGATTCAATACTCCTCTCCAACCTGTGCAAACACAAATGCTGGACTGTGGCATCACTGGTAACTGCAGGGATGGCTTGGTGGCAAAGGTTCTGGCATCTCATGTGGAAGGTAACCAGTTTAGTTCCTGCCCTGCACAACCCCACATCTACCTGTGTAGAATGAAACTATGTCACAATTAATGATGTAAAACTGTGGAGACTGTTCTGGGCCCTCCTCACTTCTCTCTCTCACCTCTAGATAGAATGATTAGATAGATAGATAGATAGATAGATAGATAGATAAAAAAAATTTCTTAGAGATATAAGGTTGGATGGGTAATTACAAAAAAGAAAATGATAGACTGGATTATCAATAGCTAATGTTCTATGACACTTAACCTGATATTCTTATCCAAGTCAATATGTGATATTGAAATCCAAGGGGTAAGTAAAGATAAATTTATAAGGAGAGGTTTAGGATCTCAGAGTCTAAAGTAGAGTTGGAATTTTTGCTAAAAAAGAGGGATAGCAGCAAAGTTTATAGCAAATTTGTGGTAGAAAACAAGGAATCATAAAAATTAAATAAGAGCAAACATTCTGGGAATATACAGGTTGTGGTAAGAGCACCCACAGTGTGAGACCCAGGTTACCCGATAGTGTTTGTGAGATACATTGCATCAGCTAAGATATGTAAAAAAATTAATGGCCAAGAATGGAAAGCAGTCACTAGTGTATATAGTATCTCAAGTCACTGGGTGGGATTAGGAGGTAGAGTTCCACAGACAAGAAGGCCTAGAATCTACCTTGATCATTAATTTATTTGTAAGTCAAGAATTATTTATGGGGAAAGCTGGGATGGCTCAGCGGGTTAAGCGCTCGCTTTGAAGCCCCGGGGACCGAGGATCGAATCCCAGCCCTGGCCCATGCGGACCCACATGCTGAACTGGGGTGTGCCCCCAGTTCAGTTCCTGCCCTGCACAGCCCTGTGCCCACCTGTGGAGTGAAACATATGGAAAACTAATGTCGACTATGGAGGCTGCTCTGGGCCCTCCCCCTTCTCTCTGTCTCTCTCTGTCTCTGTTTCTCTCTGTCAAAAATCAATAAAATAAATCTTTAAAAAAAAAAGAATTATTTATGGAGCACCTAATGATATATGGAATTATTTTCCCATCAGTGATAGAGTAGTTAAAAATACTGTCAACCAATTCATTTAATGAACTTCATATTCTGGTGGATTCTAGAATATCATAATAAGAACAAGTCTAAAGTAAGAGACAATAAAAGGTGTGAAAAGAGGCTGCTAGAGAGGAGAAAATGCAGGGAAAAAATGGTATTCTGAGTGTGAGGGAGGGAGGCAGGAAGAGAGGGGAAGGAGAAGGAGAAAGGGGGACAGAAGAAGAGAGGGAGGGAGGCAGGAAGAGAGGGGAAGGAGAAGGAGAAAGGGGGACAGAAGAAGAGAGGGAGGGAGAGAATGTCTCTCAGATTGCTCTCCTGGGCCTGCGAGGTCATGTACCCCACTGATAAGGGTATTTTTAGTAAATACATGCACAATCATCATCATGCAATGCAGAGGCTGGTTTGTGTCATATAAGGAAATAAATAGCAGCTGGGTAGGTTTATAAAATGGATAAGCATAAGTGTGAGAAAAGATGCTCATACTCCAGCTACAGAAGTAAGACATATAGTTTATGAATGTATGTATGCCATGAAGCTGAAAGAGCCAGGTTCCTTTGTAAACAAGTCTTTGATTGTAATTTCTCAGACCCTGTAACACGCGGAGCGTTTCCATCTTAAAATGATACCAGAATAGCTCTATGTCACAACATTGCCTTGACTGCAAGAGTTTCAAAAAAACAGGTGTAAAGTTATACTGTATATTTTATTGTGCACCTACCCATCCCTCAAAGTAATAGTGTGTTACTGATAAGCAAACAGAAAATCAAGCAAACATGACTCAAAGTACTATGAAAGGTAGAATATTTAAGATTCAAGCCACATAGAATATATTAGACAGGCTGTTGTTGCTGAACTGGCAATATCAATGCATTTGCCCTTTCAAAACAACAAGAAGCATCCGAAGAACTCTAAGAATATTAATGGTATCACAGTGGATCAGGAAATCTTTCTGATAAGTTTGTTCTTCATTCAATAAAAAGTAACCAGCTAGTATTGAAGTGTTGGCATTATTCCATAGTTAGTTTGACCTTGTACGTAAAACATGATAGGTTTTTTTTCTCAGCAAACGCACATCCCAATAAACTATTATTCTAGCAGTGATATTGTCTTTCGTGTATTTATATCTGTTTCTGCATATGATACCTTGAATGTGTATTGCTGAGATTTATTTGATAGGGTATTGTCCCATTTTCTTTGCCCCATCTAGTTTTCTTTTCTTTCCTACAAATAATATAAATCAAAATCTTAGTGCCATAAAACCTAATTGAACATCTTGCAAGTCTGCATGATTATAAAGGAATTTTGTACATGAATAATGCTTTATGTATTTTAGTAGCTTATTTGCCTCTTCTGTAAGATAATACAAATGACAATCAGCTTAGGTACCCACACATGGCAGATTTTCATGGTACTATTCTATCAGTTTAGGTGCTATATATGAAACCTGATGAGCTTAGTAATAAGTTTAGAAAGCAAGGTTATCAAAGGAGTGCCGATTTCAGCAGGAAAAGAGAATCATCCACAACTGGCAATCTCTATAGACTGCCAAATTATCCAAAATTCTATCCTGCAAAGCAGTAATCTTTAATGTTCCAATAAAAAGTAACTCTTTTTGGGATTGCTATTGTGCTTGCAATAGCGCACTCTGAAGCTAATTTGCATAAAATTGCTAAAAACCACAGAAAAGATACTGATAAAAAAGATAATTTAAGATGACTGGAAAGCTGTTTTTACTTATGCTACTGTGTCTTCATGTATTCTTCATTTAAGTATTAAGTACCTACTCTGTGGCTGGCCTATACAAGTCACTAGGAATAAAGATTTAATAACAAAACAACACAAAGAAAAGCAAAAAAATCAAAACAAAACAAAACATTCCATGCCCAAAAGGAATTCATGTTTCTGTGATAAGATAGTAAACAGGCAGTAGGAGCACTGTACATCTCACTATAGAAGTATATATCATAGAGATTTGGGGGGGAGGGATTGGAGGCTCAAGAGTTATCAATGAGTCAAGGAAGGTAATCAGATGAGATGACATTTGATGAGTTAAAAACAAAGAGGAGAAACTGGAGAAAGAAGTTATTCAATGTCAAGGGTGTGTCATGTGAAAATGCATAGAAAATGAAAAACCTGAGTGCACTTTATACATATAGTATAGTTTAGGTTGACTAAGAATGAAAAAATAATATAAGAGAATGCAATTTGCAAAGTTAAACAGAAGGCCAGTTAATGACATATTTGTATGCCATATTAAAGAGTTGATTTAATGCTGCAGCAATTAGAATCTTCTGAAAAATTTATGTTAGAACATGTCCTAGTCAGATTTGCATTTTAAATAGGTCACTGTGGAATACATTTTATACAGAAGCGAGTCCCAAGATCTTTCAGAGTCTCTTACAGTAATCAAAATGAGTGATGATGTGAACCAAAATAAGGTTAAAAGAATGGGCTGAAAGAAAGGGAATGGATTATGAAATATTAAGAATCTAGAATTGACGTAAGCTAGTAGAAGAAAATAAAGAGTAAAGAGTCAAATATCAATCTCTTCAGAAACACTGATGTGTTTTTCATTAGAGTTCAGATGCTATCTGAAATATTATAATATACAATTTATAAAGGATTAATTCAATGGAATGCTTTGATATATTTTATCAAAAGAGTTTCAAAACATCTGTTCACCAATTGTTTTTTAGTAGAACGTATATGAGACACTATATATTTCAGAAGAGACTAATTTAGTAAATTTTGACTCCAATTTTGCACATATTTTAGTTATAAAAATAAAAAAACAGTATCTGTAAATTCACTCCTTCAGTGACTGGTGCATACTGATTTTGAAAGGAACAAACATAAATTAGAAAACACTAGCGCACGTTTAACACATACTGTTATTCTACTTGAATACACGTCTGAAACAGCTACAACAAAATTTATAAATGATTTCTAAATTCATCACTTCCATTAAACTACTTGGTGAACTTTAGAAAGTTTCCTGATTCTTTTGCTATTTGGGTATAGCATTTAACCTCTGTTAAATAAGAGCACTGAAATTGTTGATTTTTTTCAGGACTTACTGAGTTTATGAACATTTTTTGTGTTTGCAAATATATTTTCTTCATTTTTTTTCATTGCTTTGTTCATTTAGTACATGCTAATACGTTTTATTTTGTGCCTGCTAAAGTATTTAGTAGCTAAGGAATCAGAGGTGAATAAAACAGATATCCTTTACTAAGTGAAATGGAATATGTATTTACATTTTCATTTGTGTATTTGTGACAAATATCTATAATTTCTGCAACATTCATACCTGTTCCCTATAGATTCAGATGCTTCTGCAAAAAAAACTTTGCTCAGGAAGCACTTAACCCTTTTCAAAGACTGTGCTAGAGCTCATTTTAATGCAAATCTATGTGCTATACTGAGAGCTAGATGTGCATATAAAATGAAACCATGAGATATTTGTCATTGAAAAGCTCAGCAAAATTTATCACCAAAATTAAGAATAGAAACTCAGAGATGCCTTTCTGATATGATATTAAAGTACTGTAATGTTAGGCTATTGTAGAATGTCTTCTCAAAATGAATCTCGATGTCTGCCAAATTAGATTTGCAAGGCAGAAGAGTTATTATATTGAATTTAGGCTAAATAATGATCAAAATCAGAAAATGGATTTTTGTGTGCTTCTATTTACGACAACAAAATTTGTAAGATTACTTTTGTTTTATACTCTCATCTTCACTCTGCTTTTTTTTCTTCTTCCATAAACTAACTATCCCTATAATTCTCTATCACCCATCACTTGTATTGGAATAATGGTTCCATAAAATGTACTTTACACATCAGTTATTCTGTGTGAGAAAAACGCCCCAGGTCACTTTCCTTTCAAAGCATAACCTGACTCTGAGGGTACTATTTCCTTAGTAGTTTCCTACACCTGCTTTTTGACTTTTTTAAAAATCATATATTCTGCCATTCTGTTATTTCACCTTTAATTATTTATGCAATCATATTACCAAGTTTGACATTAATGTTCATGTGAAAAATACATCTAATCCTTAATTTGGTCTGATCTTTCCTTTGAAATACTTTAATAGTCCATTGTCATGGCAACATTATGAGTGTTGCCATCAATTGGAATTAATGGTCATCCTTACCTAGGCTAGATCCTGAACGCTTATAGGCCATTCACCCCAACTACAACTGATTTGGAAATAACCATCTGTCTCTTCACTCAAACAACTATAGTTTGGTCTCCATTCCACTGACATTATTATAGATGTTTTAAGTGATTTTCTAATCTATCATCTCTACTTAAAAAAAATCTCTTTATTGAAATATATTTGATATACAAATAGACTGGACATATTTAATGTATATAATTTGATGAGTTTGGATATATTTACATATCTATGAAACTATTACCACAATCAAGTTCAGAAACATAAAGTCCAAAAGTTCCCCCTGCCCATTTTTTATGGTAAGGATACTTAACTATCTTAACAAATTTTAAGTGTAAAATACTAAATTGTTAACTATAGGCACTAGGTTGTACTGTAAAACTTGTTCATCTTGCAAACTGGAATTTTAAGCTGGTGAGCAATAACTTTCCACTTCCGATTAACCTTAGCCCCTGGCAGCTGCCATTTTTCTTTCTGTTTCTGAGTTTGACTATTTCAGATTTTTCATGTAAGTATAATCGTGAAGTTTTTTTCCTTATGGGATGGGTTTATTTCAAATTTTTTTTTTGGGGGGCTCTAACTTTGAGTTTATCCTCTTTGGAATTATCAGAGTAATCTTTTTCTGAAATACAAAAGTGGTCATATTACTGACTTGTCATTCAATGGACTTCTGGTTAAGAACAGTAAAGAAATTTTTAGTTTATTACCTTATGTTGGAATTCACCAGAAGTATTAATAACAAAAATATCGTAAGTAATAAAAAATTTAAGTTCTCTTAATTCAAATAATGCAATACAACAAAATACTCATTGAGGTTAAAACCACAAGACACCTGTTTTTCTTTGTCATGTAATGTAATAATAGTTATGTTGAGCAAAAACTGAGTTCTTTTGTTCTAGTTTTGTTACTAGTTGAATGAACTTCAGTATGTTATTTTCTACCTCTCATCATCTATATAATGTTAATACTTTGAGCAAGATCTCTGTACTCTGTTCAGTGCTAATATTCAGTACTCTATTTCTCTGCCTTAAATTTTATTAGATAGTGATAAACATAAAAGTAGTAGAAAAGAGTGAATCAAAAACACTATTTTTTTTTCCTGATGTACACTGAAGCAGGCAAGCAGATAAAACTGCAGTCCTAACAAAAATAACAGATAACAGAGGCAAATGATAAAAACAGAAATTTGTGACTTTGAGCTAGCCCTAGGTGTTTTTTAAAACAGAACTTCTAAGTTTAAATAGGAACTTCATGGCTGGGTTATGGGATGATGCAAGGAGAGACAGATGGGCAGATGGGTAACAGAGGGTAACTGTACCTATTAACACAATGTATGACTACCAACACCATCATCACACTTAAGGATATCTCTGCAGCATTCATCAAATTTAATTTTGAAAGCTCAACAAACCTCCCAATTTTTCGAACCCTTTCACAAAAAGTGAATCCTTTCTCCACTACCCCTTCCCTCAACTATCGTTCTTCTTGCTGCTCCCTAGAAGCTATTTGTTTTTCTGACATCTTTTCTGTCTTTGCAAACCTTTACCCCTAGAGGAAAGACAAAAGATACACATAATCTTTGAAGCATCCAGTTTGAGGTGGGTTGTTTTTCTGTAGGTCATATCTTTCTGCTGCTTGTCTCTGCTTAACCAAGCTTTAGTGAACAGACTAAAAAAAGTTAGCAAAATATTGACTCTCAAAGAATCATAAAAAACGGAAAGTTCGACCGGGAAAGGCTTTACTACATCCTCTAGTCCAAAATACTTCCTTATATAAATGAATAGATTGAGTCAGGAAGAGAGAATAAACTTGCCTAAGGTCAACCATATTATTTGCAAGGAGACTGATCCATATTCTCTGCCTATAGCTGACTGCATTTCAGGGGAAAGTTAATGATTTCATTTTAACTATCCAGTTCTCATTTTACCCTAAAATGTATAGAAAGGCAATGGTTCTACAGTCCAATTATTTTTTTTCATTATTAAATACAGTGTTCCTTTGCTATAATGTTAGTTCTTTCAAAGCTCACTAATTACAATTTCCTCAAAAATTTCCTATCATATCACCATATATTTTAATTTTTAATAAACACACACATCTATGCATTTAAAAAAAATTCTCAACTGAAAGGTCCCGCATATATTTCTATTTTCTTTGCAACACTGAATTTTACATTTGAAAGGACACCTCCCATTTCACCCACAGAAATAAAAAGCTTCTGTACAAAGCAATATACTAGATTCATCTTCAGATATTAATAAGTCAGTGGGTTCTTTGCATTTTTACTCACTTTACTTTTGTTCAAGATCAGTAATGATAATGGTACCATTATTAATTAAATTGGGGGTTCACTAAATTTTTGAGTGTATACTAATAGTTAAGTATTTTTATTGGGTTTTTTTTTGACAGAGACAGAGAGAGAGAGAAGGAGGGTCGGGGGCAGAGCAGTCTCCATAGTTGTACTCATCAGTTTTCAACAGTTTTGTCCCACACAGGTGGGTGGGGGCCGAGCAGGGTGGGAACTGGGCTGTGGGCCTCCCATAAGGGAGGCACGCCCACTTCAAGCCAGGGGCTAAACCAGGGGGTGATAACTGAACTGGGGGCCTCCCACATGGAAGCACACGTTCAGCATGTGGGTCCGTATGGGCCAGGGATGGGATTTGATCCTCGGTCTCTGGGGGCTGTAAAGAGAGTGCTCAACCTGCTGAGCCATCCCAGGTTCCCCTAGTTAAGTTTTTTGAACTCAAAGTTACACAGAAGTTAGGGGAGTAGGGAGTGGAGGAAGGAGGTGGGGTGTTAAATATATGGTGATGGAAGGAGAACTAACTCAGTTGTTAGTTCTAACACAATGCAATACATAGATGATGTATTATAGACTTGTACACTTGAAACCTGTATCATTTTACTAACCCATGTCACCACAATAAATTTAATAAAACAACAACTGTAGTTTAACAGAGTGAATATTTTATTGTTGGAAATAGATAAATATTTGCAGTAAAAGTGTATGTATACTATGCTGTCATATAGCTGAGTATAAGATGATTGCAAAGATGTGCTTTAGAGAAAAACAATTTCCAAATCTATGAGGATGTTTCAAGTAGAACAAATAGCATGCTGTAAGTGCTAGTGAGAGGAAAAGATGTCAAGTTGGAGAATAAGTTTAGTAGCACTACTGAGTTATGACAGACAGATAAATCTGAAATAAAATACACTCTCTTATACCATTTGTGCTGTGAATAATATGAGCAGCGAGTGACCCTAATCTTGTCAGAAACTTATTTGTGTTTTCAATGGAAATAGAATTCTTAAATTTATTTGTTTTCTGTCTATTTTAGAAAGAACTGATCAAAAACAAAACAAAAAACCACAAAAGACATGTTTCCTGTGATTTGTACCTGAAACATGTGCTTGAGATAAAATCTTTTTATAACAGGTGTGCTATATAAAGCATATCAGGATGTACTTACGTCATTCATATCCTTTCTTTTATGACATGATAGCTCAGTTAATTATATAAATCTTAAACATGTAAAGAAAAGAGAACAGATGATAAAGACTTACTTAAAAGAGGTAAGTTCTTAAAATAATTTTACTTGAATTTCTTTCCTAAAATTACTTTGTTCTATGGATCAGAAAAAAATGATGTTACTATTGAAGAAAAGGAAAATTCAAGAGCACAATTTTATTTATTTATTTATTTTTTGTTTGTTTGTTTGTTTGAGAGAAGGTGAGAGAGAGAAGAGGGAGGGCCCAAAGCAGTCTCCACAGCTGTACATCATTAGTTGTGACGTAGTTTCACTCCACACAGGTGGATGTGGGGCCTGTGCAGGGAAGGAACTGAACTGGGGGCCTTCCACATGGGAGGCAAGAACCTTCACCACTGGGCTCGGTGATTACCGGTTGCTCTGCAGTTCAGCACATGGGTCTGCACGGGCAAGGCTGGAACCCAATTCCAGACCTTGCAAGGCAAGCACTCAACCTGCCAAGCTATCTTGGCATCGCCAAGAGCACAGTTCTAATTTCAAGTCATTGATGTATCCCAACAAATGTTACATCACTGCCATTATTACTGAAAAACAAACAAAAACCAATATTTCTTAAATACCAATAGTGAAAACAATTTGCTTGCAAGAAGACAGACTTTTGGATTGAGAAGACAACTATTTGGAATCTTAGACTCCTTCATAATCCATATATTATGGAGAAGAAATTCTAAACATCGCAAGTCCTCATCAATCATTATTATACATAGGTCTTATGCTTAGAAGAGGGGATTGATCTACTCCTCCCTTAAAAAACATATATTCCACCAGAAAAACTGAGATTCCTTTGCCAGGCTTTCCTAATTTATTAAAGCATACTTGTACCCATCCATTTGCCCATTCAGAGACCTGTTGTCCTGGAATTGCTTCTTTCTTACTACCAGGCCCATGAATTCAAATTTCAAATTATACAACTTTTTCTGAAACTTGTCCCCTAACCTGTCTCCTTGAATCCATTCTTACCAATTTATAATCAAGTCTCCTCAAAGTTTCTCAAAACTTCTAGGGGGTCCTTTTAAAATATTAATCAGATTTGCAACTTCTGTGGTTAGAACCTTTTTTATAAATGGTCATTTTATTTTATTTTTTAAAATATTTATTTATTTATTTAATTTTAATTGTTAAATTTATTGGGGTGACATTGGTTGGTAAAAATTCCATCAGTTCCAGGTATACAATTCTACATTCCATCATCTATGTATTGCATTATGTGCTCAGCTGCCTCATATTTCCCTTAGGAAAAACCCAAATCTCACTAACTCCTACATTTTCCAGCATCTGTCTTATGTATAGATAGCTACTTCTGGTATTTTAGGCTCAGGTCACTAGTGGTATAGAATAAAAGTTAGTCAAAGGTTTTTAATATCAAAGTTAGTGAAACTCTCTAAACTCAGTTACTCTCTGTGTTAAATGATTAATAACTTTTGTATGGGGCATTTGCAGGAATTCTGTAAAAACTCATTTTTTTAATGGTAGAACATTTCTTTTTAAATGTCAGCTTTATTAAAGTATAATTGACAAATTATAAGGTATTTTTTAAATCACCATTAAAATCATGGTGATTTCATATATGTGTGTGTGTGTATTCATTGTTATAGAATCCCACCCATCTTGTTAATGTATCTGATAAAACAACCTTAATATGCAATCTATACATTTGGGCTCTTTAACAGTAATAATAATAAGGTCATTTACTCTTTTGGAAACAGGAGTTTCTCAATAATTATTCATGATAGCTTGAATAAATGATGGAAAAGGACTGTATTTCATTTACCATTACTTTCAGATGCCTTACCTGCTTCCTGGCTCAACATAGACAGTCACAAAACTTGGTTGTGTGAATGTCAGAAATAAAGAGGTCATACCAGTATAGAATGGGGCCTAAATCTGTCCTTAAATTGCAATGTTCTCATTTAGGATAGGACATTACTGTAATTCAGTGACTGTTTTAGCAAAACATGGATTATATTTCTCGTACATATGTCTGGCTAAATTCCCTGCTAGGCTTACATACATTCCCTATTACAGGAATCAAACCTTTCGTATTACCGGTAACTTCTCTTAGCGGTACCACCTTCTTTAGCAGCTTGCTTTACTAATGTCCCTGCCTTATATAACACAAGGTAGCCAGCAGGTTTATGTTGAGGAGAACAAGGGCAGAAAGCTGTTCCATGGGTGCACTTGAACTTCCTTGAAGCCCCAACCCTCCTGCTTCACATTAACAAGCTGTCCTGGCCCAGCTGTTAAATGAGAATCTGATGTGAAGGCAGGCCGTTTCTTCTGCCTTGGGTAATGTTGTTTTCAGCACAAAGTGGAACTTAAAAATATATTAAAGGAAGGAACACACTAGTCATGGACTCCCATCATTCTGGCACCATCTGTATCCCATCTTATAGATGGCCTGGAGTGTTTTACACTTGCTCGTAGCACTATTTTATCGTTGGTGGGCTCCTGTTGTAGGTGGGTAGAGAGGAGCTGCAGTAGCCTGCCTGCATGCTCCATAGCTTCAGGCAACAGAGCTGGAAGTATTTTGCTCCCTACTGTTCTGGAACACGTGGAGTTGGAAGGCAGGGAATGCTACAGGTCTCCCATACAATTTTATTAGGGCTATGCTGAGAGCTCAGGTCTCTGTAACCTCCAGCAGGATGATAAAGAGATCTCGGAGGTGACTGGTAGCTTTTCCTCACCAGTGGAATCAGTTTTCTTCTTCACTACGAATGCAGGATCTAATAAACCCAAAATTCATTTTCACATTTGTAAAAAAAACTTTACCCGCTATGGAACTGATGGAGTGTTTCCAGGCACAGGTCGTGACGCTGCATGTGCCCTGAGCATTGCAGCCCATTAGGTCAGTGCTCCTTCATCTGAGTCTGGGATCAGACCAGACTTGGCTGTATGTGACGGGTCTTCCTGCTCCTTGGCATTTCTGGAGCTGAAGCCATGGAAGGAAGCTTCTTACATATTATTTTTTCTTATTTTTCTTTCAGAGAGGAACTGTGTGTTCCATAGCAGAACCCACAGGGTTGTAGGTCATTTACTGGCCTAAGCATGGTGGTTTTTCCTCTGGTTTGGGCTTCCAATCATTTTTTTCTGCCCATTTAAGCACTCTCCTTATTTGAGGCACACCGTGTCCTTTCAGCCATTTGGACTAAAATTTTCTAGCTCTTCCCTGCAACCTGAATCTTGGGCTGTTCTTGCTGTCACAACTACTCCCTCTGGCCTCCCTATTGGCATCCAACATCTGGGAAGCATCTAGGATCCACTATTCCCACTCTAGGTATCCTTTTCATACAATACGTACATACCACTTTCATACAGGCAATTACCTACCAGGATTACATAACTTTCTGTACTAAGATGATGCATCTTTACTTCCTGCCAAACAGGTATCACTATATTATTTTCTATTCCTGATAACTTAATACGTTGTGTTACCAAGTAGAAAAGAAATGATGACATTCATATAGCAGAAATTGTATGAATTGCATTATCAGTTCAAGAAAACGCAATCAGCATTGAGGAGTCAGACATCTATCCATCCTGCCTCATTTCCCTTTGTTCTTTCTTTAACAGCAAGCTTAAGCCTTGGCTGACTAAGCTCCTCCTTCACCAGTGCTGTCATTTTTAGAAGTCAAGCTGAGTCTGAAATGGGGTTACATATAAACAGACTCAGCTATCTCAATTCCCTTCCAAAAGTGAGAGGCTGTATTTTATCTTCCTGGTTGAATTGGTTCGTGCTCAATACCCCGGTATTGTGTTCCTGTGATGTAAACTGATTTGCAGCTTCTCTCTTCTACCTTTCCAGGCCCTCATGTGAGTGGAAGCAGTTTTTAAATTTCATATGTATCAAAGTGTCACTTGCCGGAGAGGAGAAATGTTGTTATGCCCATAAGTTTGTTGCTGATATGAAATAGACTACATAATAAATATACTTAGACTTATATATAAACCTTTGGAGTTTCTTAACATGTTTAGATGAAACTTCTAATGAGAGGGAAGACTCAGGTAAAAGGTTGATGTGAGAATATTGAATAAAATTATAGCTCACTAATTTCTGTGTCTACAAATGTTTTGTAAGGCATCTTACAATCGTTTCAGACATTGTTTTAGGGTTCACACCATTCTCATCACTGTACTAAGTTCTTCATAGCTTGAACTGTAAAGGAGGTCCCTCATTCTCCAACATATAATGGTCCCTACACTAAATGATTCATTGAGGGAGCCAAGTTTATATACAAGTATGGGGCTGTTGGCACTGTGCTAGAAATTTGAATCATATAGAGTAACAGGAGAAAAATTATGAATTCTATCCTAAAAGTTACAAGGACTGCCAAACATTTCTTCCAGGTGAATGTGACATTTATGTTGTTCAAGATGTGGAACTATGCTCTAAGAGCCAGAAGGCGGATACTTGAGGACAGGGAGCCATAGTAAAACTTGAACTTCCTTCCCCCAGGACCTTTAACAGATATATTTTCAGCATGCTCTAAATACAGTTATTTCTCTTTCTAATATGCCTGGGCCATACATGTAGGGCTATTGTACTTCTGGACTCATTATGAGATTTAATTCCCTAATGAGGAAGAAGAAAAACTGCCCTCGTGTGCCTTATCAGAACAAAAGGCCCCATTTGTCCTTCCTGGCCTCCATTTTTTAACAGCCCTGGTTTTCTACTTCTTTGTATTCCTCCCTCTACTCACCAGAACCACTGCAGAAATAAATAAGTAATAAATGAATGTCACTGAGGGCCAAGTTATGTAAAATTCACATTCACTTTGAAATTTTTCAAATCGTCCCTTTTACTTATGGTGTAGGAAAAGAGAGTTCTTGGCTGCACATGGGAAAGGCTTCAAATACGAGCCAAAATTAAAGTTTAAAGTAAAATTAAAGTTCATTTAACAGAACAACAACAACAAAAAAACAACAGAGGCCACCCATAGATAGAGTGGTTGTCTCTAATCACTAATGGAAGAGAGACCCACACCCCTCAATCCCCAAGGCTAGGGTTTATATGTGTGTGCTGCTTTCATGGAGAGTTTAGTGAAGACAGAAGAACAATGGTAAGTTTATCCTTAACATCAGTAAAATGCAAGAAGAACCAGGGAAGGTTTCTTTATTTTTATTTTTTAATGGAGTAACATTTTACTGTTACTAATTATATTTATTGTTTTCTTTCTCCACAGGTGACTTTTTATGTATCTCTCTTTTTTTTTTTTTAGGTTTGTTTTTAACTCTTGTGAAATATAACCTATATTTTATCTGCCATGGGCTGACCTACAGAAATGACCATAATGGAGTTTCTAGTCTTTGGAGAGTCTGTTCTGTGTGATTGATTAATATCTGCTTGAGTTCTGTGTCTGATCGCACAAAGGCAGCAGGCTTAGAGTTCAACCTCTGTAAAAATGGGCCACATGCCCCTTTCCTATATTTCTTGGGTGGCAACTGCATCCCAAAGGTTTTTGCCCTTGTCTTTTTAGCACCATCTTTAACTGTGGATATATATTTCCCTGTTGTTTTAAATAGAGGAGGAAAGCTGTGGTTGGGTCTCAGCCTTGACAGATGAAAGGCTTTCCCATGAATTTCTTTACTCTTTATGTTACATAAAGGGCATATTCTAAAACCTTAACTAAATTACAATTGCCGTAATTGTAACTTTATATGTAAATATCCAATTCACTTTCGGAGGGTAATTAAACTAGGTAGGGAAAATTCCAGGCTCCTTCCAACGCCAACATTGTATAAATCTATATAATTTTCTCTGAAAAGGAGGATCACTGAGGTGTGTGGGAAGCCTTGATCTTTAAGCCCTCAAATTTTCTCTGGCCATTGTCAATGTATCTTAGAGGAAGAAAAAGCAAGTAGTGCTTTTACACTTCATGGAAAATTGTGACCCTGTTTTAAAGTGGATAGATTAGAATGTTATGAGATAATTACACTTGGAGTTTCTATCTAACTATCTTATTTGCATAACTAGTTTTGTAAAGATAGACTAATATTAACTACTTATACATCACTTTGAATGCCATTTAAATAATTTGTTACTTGGGCAAAGTGTAATAGTTTAGGATTTAATCTACTTTTAATGTAAAAACAAGTCATTGAGAGAGAATGAGGTTTAAGTATTGATTCAGAGGCTTCCGAGATCTGAGAAAATTTTTTTCTCACACCCTCTCCAATCTCCTGACCTTAAAAAAAAAGGATAATAACTTGAAAACTGACACTCCTCAGAAAGGTCTCAAGTTTAGGAAGATAGTCTCCTTTCCCACCCTACACACACACACACACACACACACACACACACACACACACACACACACACACTTACGTGCACAGACACACCTCCTAATATGGCAGTTTTTCTATAGTTTTAGAAATTGCCTGAAATGTGTCAAGAGAAAAATACAATACAATAAAATCTGAAGTAATACTCTTAATCATTTGCATGCATTTGAGAGAATTGTTGGGAGCACAATGCAGTTCAAGATCTCTCAGTAAGGAGTTCATGCCCCTCTGGCCTCGTCACCATAGACCAGAAAACCAAACTTTAAAAAAATGAAATAAAATAATTGTGGTATAATACAAATAACAAGAAATGTACCATTTTAACCACTCTTAAGTGTACAATTCAATAGCTTTAAGTGCATTCAGTACATTATGTGTGTTGTGCAACCTTCACCATTGTTCATCTCCAAAACCCTTTTGATAGGCAAAAATAAAACTTTGAACCCATTAAACAATAACTCCCTATATCTCCTCCCTCAGCCCCTGGCAACCACCATTTTCCTGTCTCCATAAATCTGACTAATACAGGTATCTCAGACAAGTAGAATCATATGGTTCTTGTCCTTTTGTGACTGGCTTATTTCACAAAACATAATATCCACAAAGAGTTTCCTCCATGTTTTCCATATGTCAGAATTTATTTCACTTGTAAGATTCAATACTATTCCATTATAGTTAAATATAATATGTTACATTATTCTTATATGTCATACATGCACACACACACACTGAAATTAGTTTACTCTTTCATTCCTTGATGGTGAAGAACATTTAAATGCTTCCATTTTGGGCTACTGTAAATAATACTGCTATGAACATGATGTACAAATATCTCTTCAAGACCCTGCTTTCAATTCTTTAGGGTATATACCCAGAAGTGGAATTGCTAATCATGTGTTAATTCTATTTTTAATTTTTTGAGAAACGGCCGTATTGTTATTCCATAGTGCCTGCACCATTTTACATTCCTGATAACAGTGTACAGGGTCCCAAATTCTCATCAACACTTGTTACTGTTATTTATTTATTTTTTTGATAGGAACCATGGTCATAGGTGTGAGATAGTATGTAGTTTCAACTTGCATTTCTCTAATGATCAGGGACATTGAGCATCTTTTCATTTTGTAATTGGCCATTTATTTAACTTCTTTGAAGAAATGTCTATATAAGTACCTTGTCTAATTTTAAAATCAGTTTTGTGTTTTTTGTAGTTCAGTTGAAGGAATTCTTTATATATTCTGCATATTAACCCCTTATCCTATGTAGCCTTTTGTGAATAATTTCTCCCATTACATGGGTTGTCTGTTTTTTATGCATGAGAATTTTACATTTTGGTGTAGTCAAATTTATGATTTTTTTATTTTGTTGCCTTCACTTTTGATGTCATATCTAAGAAACCATTGCCAAAGCCAATGTCATGATTTCCCACTCTGTTTTCCTTTAAGAAGTTTATAGTTTTATCTCTTAAATTTAGGCCTTTGATCCATTTTCAGTTAATTTTTGTATAATAAAGTAAGAATCTAAAATAAGAATCTAATTTCATTCTTTTGCATGTAGATATTCAGTTCTCTATTCTATTGGTTGTTCTATCTGACTTTATGTTGCCACACACTACTTGCTATTTACAATCCATGTGAATTGGAAAATTTATTTAATTAAGCTGATCAGACATACCATTTTAAATGGGACAGAATACAACGGTACTGTCCTGTTTCTAACAGTACATATGGTCAGCTTAAACTCATAAGGCTAAATTCAAGGTGTAGGCTGACCATATATACCTTTTAAAATGAGACATTACCATTATTTTCTGTCCTGTTTCAAATGATACATCTGGTCAGCTCCTATTTAATCTACCCAGAAATATCTTTCAATGGACTATGATGAAAACTAAGTGGCAAAGCCTGTGCAAAACTCACGTACAGTTCTCTACTTACAGCAGCTCAACAAATTTTATCTATCACCCCACACTTCTTCTTACTTTGCATTTAGCAGAGAAAGTATAACTCTTGTGGAAGTATGCCAATTTCCCTGTTCAATTCTAGATAAAATCTGTGATTTTACCTGAGCATGTAGTTGCCTAGAATAAAGACCATTTTAGAGCTTTCTTGAATGTAGTCATGCGAAAAAAATGGAAGCATTGTATGTAATAGGTGGGTAGTTTCATTTAAGCAAATAGCATTACCCTTCTGTATCAATCTTTCCTTTTCTCTTACCTGCTGTTTAGAGTATGGATATGTTAAGTCTAGTTAGAATAGCTTTCTTAAATCACAGGTTGTAATATTCTTGATGAGAATCACAGAATTACAAGGTAAAATCAGTTTGATCTTGGACATCATTGATTTTGATATCAATCCAGGGCCACTAGTCTGATTTTAAAGATCAACTTTTACCTTGATTAAGCTGTTAATATTTTGTTTTTTGTTTTTGTTTTTTTTGTCAGTCAAAGATATAATTATTCCTAACATACAAATACTTGACCAAGAGAAGAATATATACAAGAATAAGTATGATGGAATATGGATGTACCAATAGGATATTATGCTGAGTGAAATAAGTCAGACAGAAAAAGACAAACAACATGCGATTTTACTTGTATGAGGAATCTAAAAAACTAAATGAACAAATAGAACATAAATAAACTCATAAACAACAAATTGATGGTTGCCAGGTAGGAGGGGGTTGGAAGACTGGGTGAAAAAGGTAAAGAGAATAAGAAAAAAAAATTGGCAGTTATTAAATAGTCATTGAGATGTTAAATACAGCATAGAGAATATAGTCATAATATTGTAAAAAGTACTTATGGGGTCAGGTGGGCACTACAGTTACTGGGGGGATCATTTCATAAGTTATACGAGGGCTGTCTGAAAAAAAATCCAGCCATAAATGCCTCTATTTTCCATATTTTGTGGCTGGATACTTTCCAGAAAGCTTGCATATACATGTCTAACCACTATGATGTACACCTGAAACTAATATTTAACATCAACTATAACTGAAAATTTTTTTTTAATTAAGAAAAGAATAGGTATAATGGTAAACAGATCAAAAAAATATAGTTTCAAATCCTAGTTCAACCTTTTAGTTGAATGAAAATATGAATAAGCATTATGTTCCTCAATATACTTAAAATAGAAATAATAACAATAATAGTGGAATGAAACCATGTCACAACTAATGAAGTACAACTAAAGACTGCTTTCAGCCCTCCCCCTTCTCTCTCTCCTTCTCTCTGTTCTTTCAAACAGTAAGATAAAATCTTTAAAAAATGACAATGATAAAATAATACATGCATATACGTGCTATGAAAATTAAATAAGTCACACATAGCGTCTAGAATAAGAGTAAATTAAGGCCTACAGCCCTATTTGCCCCTTAGATACTATCTGCTCTCTATTTCTAGAAATAAATTTGTAATTAGATTTTAGTTGGAATACAGCTACACCATTCATTTACATATTTTCTTTGGCTTTTTCATGACAGAATAACAGTTTCATAGTTGCAGCAGATACCTTGTGGCCTATAGATCCTAAAACATTTATTTTTGGCCCTTTATAGAAAATGTTTGCAGACCCCTGACTGAGAACATAGAAACTGACTATTTGATTATCTATTTCCTTTCTATGAAATCCCTGTGGTAAGGGATTGTCTTACTTATAAAGTGCTTACATCGCCAGTCAGTCCTTAATTATGCAGCTACTTAAGGGTGATTTTTGAGGGACGTGAGATTTTACTAATCCAGCAGTATTTATTGACCTAATTTGGAAGCCTATGGTGTACATCTACTGAAGGCTGACACAGACAACAGCTTTAGTATACAGCCCCAGAGCAGAGAATAACAGATTGGTCAATACCAGATGAAACCCATGATCCATTAATTACTATTATGGGTTAAAAAGCTAATCTACACATAAGCTCTTTTCCTAGCAATGTAAGATTCTCCTTCTAATGGGATGCAATCCACAAACCATCACATATTAAGAAGGCCGTCAGGTATAATCAATCAATTTTAACCCAATTGAACTGCTCTACCTCAGGCTCTGAAAATCAATGATTCAAATGAAACAACTACCCTGCAAGAATAACATGTGGAAATGTTAAAAGTTTAGCTCCTTATACAGCTAACATAGAACTTGATTTGAAGGAATCCTAGTTACCCTTATTAGAAACCACCTGAGTGTCTTTCACATCTCTGGTTTGTCTACTAATTGCAAAACTTTCCAGGCTGATTAAACTGAGTCTACCAGCCATTTACAACAGTACTTTTAAGCAAGAGTCAGGCTTTGTTCCCCCCAAAATACTCCCAGGCAGTGCAGCTTTTCTCAGTAAATTCCTTCACTTAATTTAGAGGTTTAGCTCTTTAATGGACTTTTGCCCACTTCTCAGCTGAAGGTAACCTACTATATGTTTAAATTCATCATGCTCATCTCTCCTAAGGATCCAGAATTACCACTGCCTTATCATAATAGGATTTTCAACGTAGCTTTTTGTACAATTCACTTCTTTTATTTATAAAATTGAGATACTATTCAATTTGACTCAAAACCCATTTATTTTCTTATTTTTTTATTGTTAAATTGATTGGGATGACATTGGTTTATAAAAGTTACATAGGTTCCAGGTGTACAATTCTACATCACATTGTCTCTGCATATTATTATGTGCTCAGCAGCCAGGGTCAGTTTTCATCTTAGTCTGCAAAGATATATGTACGCCAATGTTCATTGCAGCAATGTTCATGGTGGCCTAGTCATGAAAACAACCAAAGTGTCCTTCGATAGATGACTGGATAAAGAAGTTGTGGTACATCTACACAATGGAATACTACTCAGCGATAAGAAAAGATGAAATACAGCCTAAGTGAGAAATCAGACTGAAAGAATCAAGAACCATATGACTTCGCTTAAAAACATTTATTTTCAGTTTTATACTCCACCTATAAGTGAAGTCATATGGTTCTTGACTTTTTTCAGTCTGACTTAAGGTATCTCACTTAATATGATGATCTCAAGGTCCATACATGTTGTCACAAATGGCTATATTTCATCTTTTCTTATCACTGAGTAGTATTCCATTGTGTGAATGTTCCACACCTGGATCCTATGGAATTTTTACCAACTAATATAAACCCAATAAATTTAGCAATTAAAAAAAAAAGTTTTGTCTAACATATGAAAATATACTCAGTCCATTTGAGATACAAGTTTAAATAACTCATGTTTCCTCCTCTCCAGTAGCAAAAAATGCAATGTTGTTGATACATGTATGCCGATATGCATATGTAGTAATAGTGAAATATAGTGAAGAGTCTCGATGTAGAAAGACCTTAATCTGGAGTCAGCTTATCATAGTTCAAATAATAGTTTTTATAATTGCTTGTGCTGCGATATTGATGAAACCTCTTTTAAACCTCTTTCTATGTGTAAAAAAACTAGTTATACTTGCTTTTCCAGTTACAGTGAAATAAGATGGCAGGTATTGGGAGTTTGGTCTTTGGTTGGCCTTTGATTAGTGTTGATTCACTTCTCTATTTTGAATGTACCTACATGGAGGAAAGAGAGATTCTAAAGAAGGAAATGTTAACGATAAAATACGAAAAACAAATTTAAAAATAGCTATGGTTTTACAGGCAGGAAAGGGCCATTCCTAAAAGCCAGAGAGTGTGGAGGCAAAGGTTATGAAAATACAGGGTAGTCTTCTCAGTATGGACTTAGTATGTGTGGTATTGTGAAGAGGTCAGTGAAAAGAGTAAATGAAAAAGAAAGGTATAATGTAGTAAGTATCACATTGCAATGATTAGAATGATTAATGGAATACAGTGATATCTCAACTTATGTTTGTTAAACAGATGTTGAAAAACTTTTTTCTTTTTAGATTTATTTATTTATTTATTTATTTATTTTATTGTTTTTGACAGAGAGAAAGAGAGAGAGATACAGAGACAGAGAGAGAACTGAACTGGGGGAACTCCCCAGTTCAGCATATGGGTCTGCATGGGCCGGGGCAGGGGTTCGATCCTCAGTCCCCAGTGCTGCAAAGTGAGCGCTTAACCCACTGAGCCATCCCGGCTTCCCCTGAAAAACTTTTGACATGTATTTTTACCTAAGTTCTATGTGTCCATTATTGCTAAAGAGAGGGCTAACAGGTTCCTATTCTCTCCTGAATGTTCTGTTTTGTCTCTTATAAGGATGTTCTCATTATCTTTAGGGCCTGTTCCAATCTAGTATGTTCTTATCTCTAACTTTCATTAACTACACCTATAAAGACCTTATTTCCAAGTCAGGTCACATTCTGAGTTTCTGGGTCGGCATGAATATTGGAGTGACTACCATTCAATATGCTACAAATTCGGTAATGAGTTATCCTGGCTAAGGCATTTCTAGCTTGTAGGCATTGTTTTTCATTACTCATTTCTGAGAAAGGAGACTAATTTAAAGTAGCAAAATCTGAGAGAACTCAAAATACATAAAGTATAAAGTACATTGAATAACACAGTTTGAGAAATGTTAAAATCATGAATGAAATTTGCTTTAATAGTCATAGGGCTATTTCAATAACCTATTTCGTATTTGGTGAGTTTTGATAGTTTATGTGTTTTGATTAATTGCTCCATTTCACTTAAATTGTCAAATTTATGAATTGTTCACAGTATTCTCTAAATATCGTGTTCATGTTTGCAGAGTCTATAGTGATAGCACCTGCTTCATTTATGATATTGGTAATCTGTCTTCTCTCTTTTTTTTTCTTTATCACATTCCTAGAAGTTTGTGGATTTCATCAATCATTTCAAAAAAGTAGCTCTTTACTTCAATAATTTCCTCAATTGCTTTATAATTTTTAATGCCATTGATTTCTGCTCTTATCTTTATTATTTTCTTTTTCTACTTGCTTTTGGCTTACCTTTCTCTTCCTAGGTTCTTGAGATAAGAGGATAGACTATTGATTTGGGAACTTTACTCTTTTCAAACTTTGTATGTAATACTATAAATTTCTGTTTCATGACCCCACAAAATTTAATATTCTGTATTTTCCTTTTCATTTAGTTCAGTTTATATCTTTATTTCTTTGAAGACTCCCTTTCTGACACATGCAATATTTAGAAGTATATCATTTTTTTCCAAATTGTTTGAATATTTTCTTGTTATCTTTGTGTTGATTTCTAGTTTGAGTTTATTTTGGTCATGCAGCATACTGTGTATGATTTAATTTTTTTTAATTTGTTTAGATTTGTCTTATGACTTATAATATAGACTTTTTTCATGTATGTTTCTTGGACTTTTAAAGTTGTCACCTGTCACCTTTGGGGTCAGTAGCTCACCCCAGATTTAGTCTACACTCTCCAAAACATTACATATTAGGAGCAAAACAAAACTCTTAAAAATCTCCTTCGGGGGGAAGCCGGGATGGCTCAGTGGGTTAAGTGCTCACTTTGCAGCCCCGGGGATGCAGGATTGAATCCTGGTCCCGGCCAGTGCGGACCCATGTGCTGAACTGGGGAGTGCCCCTAGTTTAGTTCTCTCTCTGTCTCTGTATCTCTCTCTCTCTCTGTCAAAAACAATAATAATAATTAAAAAATCTCCTTCATAAATAGTAGTAGGAAGCTTTAGCTCTCATATTAAGCAGGTAAACTCTAATTGCCCCATCTGCCAGAAACATCATTCAGGAAAAAAAAAAAAGTGGAGCAAAGACAAGGGCCAACACTTTTATAACAATGAGTCAGTTTTGTATTACTGTTTTTATGTGTGACTCATAGTTAAAATTTTAGAATGAAATCTACATGGTCTCTATTTGTATCTGTAAGTTTATATATTTTTGCATATACACATGTTATGCACATGTGATTATCCTGCTTCTAGATGGGATTATCAAATTAATTTATAAAATCTCTTACAGGATTTCATAAAGAATATCTTCTCAAATTAGCTTAATAATAAATAAGTGCTTATACACGTTAAATATTCCTAAAACTCCGAGAAATATAGAAATTAGCCCAAATGTTTTTCAAGTACACATAACTTAGGTTAATCTCTGGCAAATAAGACTAGTTCAATGCTGTTGGTTTAAAGAGCATATGGCTTGCAGATGGTGGCCTTCCCAATGTATTCTTACAGAAATGCAGAGTGAAGGTAAGAGAGCTCTACGGAGTCCCTTTAACAGGGCACTAATTTATTCATGAGGGATCTACCCTCATGATTAAATTCCCTCTCAAAGGCCCCACCTCATAATATTGTCACTTCGGGGTGTTAGGATTTCAACATATTAATTTTGAGAGGGAGGCAAACATTCAGTCAGGAACCATGCTCAAGACCAAATATGGCATCAGGGACTGTAAAGCCTCACTAATTCTGCTGTTGTCATTTGTTTAAACTAAATTATGACAAGACGGCACCCTAAAAATTCAGTGACAGAATGTCACGAATGTAAGCATGCTCTGGGCTGTGGGAGGTGGATTATAGAATATGCTCTCACTTCCCACCCAATTTCCCTCAGGATACCATTGTGAGGGCACAGTTGGTTCAATTCAAACTACTAGCATATGCATCTGTTTTCCTGAGCGATTTCTGCACCAGCTGAAGCTGTTATGCTTGTGTGTGCAGAAGCCCAAAGCATAAAAATGTAATACCCTCTGGGAACAGTACTCACTGATGTCTAAGGAGAATGGAGGTATATGTACCCAAGTTCCTTGTCCCTCACATGAAATAAGTCTGAGGCACTTGTCCTCCAGAAGGACTCAAATACTGGTAGTTACCTGCAGTGGTAACATGTTCGACAACAGGGCTTGCCTTTGTTTCATTCACTTGGGTAGCCTGAGTGCCTAGAACAATGCCTAGCATGTAATAGCTACTCAATTATAATACTATAAAACTTATCGTACAGTAAAAGGTAGCATTAAATTTATTCTATTGAATTAAATGGTGAATAAATTTTCTACAAAATGACAATAGTCATAGACTGTTGATATATGTCTATGAATTCTATTAAAACTAGAATTGATGATATATATTTGTGAAATCTATTAAAACTAGTGTGGGGTTTTTGTTTGTTTGCTTGTTTGTTTTTGGTGGTGGTGTGGTATGGATAATACTTGCATCATTCTATAAACCAATCACAGTAACCTCTGAGCCAATGCAATGGTAAAGAGTATATGCATGTAGTCAGTAGTCACGGGAGATAACATGATCAAAATTACAAATAGTTAATAGCAGCAATTAAGGAAACCTGCCTATCGTTCCTTATCTTAATATCGAATAGTGAAAGAACAAGACTGAACATTCTTCTATTAGTTTTAGACACTCAATTGTCTGAAGGCAAAGGAACAGAACTAAATGATTTACAAAGGTGTCTTAGAGCTGTCTAAATAAAAGTTTAACCCAATCCCAATTAAATGCTCAGAGAAGTTCTAATTTAAAATACAATTTTATCTGCAGCCTATATTGTCTCTTCCAAGTTCTGACTACAATCTCTTTGAGGAAATAAGAAGTAAAAAAGTTAATAAAGAGAAACAAAAGTTCCTACAAAGCCTTGTTACTCAAAAGAAAACAAAACATAATGCCAGAATTTTGAAGGACTCTTACAAATAGATAAAACTGAATTGAGAAAATGTTGACCTCACAAAATTTTCACCTCGTAAAACAGAATACTTCATAAAACACAGAAAGAGATTTCATATCCTAGCCATTTCTTTCCCTGACACTTAGTCTCAGAGTTTAGAAATAAACAAATACAAAAAAATATTTATATAATTGTATAATATGTAACTTATTATATAAATATAGCAAATAGAAATTTAAAAAGTAGGGCAGCCTTGTCTCTCTTGTACAAGTACTACTGTAGAAGTCCTAATCATGTGTCTTTTGTTCTCACAATTTTTCTATAATCACTAAAAGAGAGCAATTACTTCAAGTAAAACCAGTAGAGGATATTTACCTCATCATAAGTGTGGAGGAACAGAAGAATCTAGTAGCCCTTTCTGCTGGAATGAAATTAGTTCAATGAATCTGAGGGCACATCATCAGATCTTGATATAATTTAGCTTCTATATTCATAATGTTTTTCTACTCCACTGTTTTTCCAGGAACACTTGACCACTGCAGCAGCTTCCTAATACCCTCGGCTACTATCTTCTTTAATCTTCTCCTCAAAGACCCTTTGAAATGCATGCTAATAGATAAATCCTTATAAAATCATTCAGTGGCTTCCTGATGATCTTATAAATAAACTAAACAAAACAAAGAAACAAATGTAGGTTCTGAGGACGTGTAGGGCATGGCCTGATCTATGTACTAAAACTCATCTCATGCTCCTTTCCACTTCCTATTTGTACCTCAGTCACATACACTGACTGGAGGCGTTCTTTAGGTTCCGAAAGCATAACATCCTCTCTTCTGCCTAATGTAACTTCATGTGCGTCGCCTCCTCAGGGAATTTTCCTTCCCACCTGTCATTTCATTTAGATTATTTGCAGTCACTTGCTTGGGGAAAGACTTGGCTGACCACCAAAATTAGAGAAGCATTTCCTATCTTCTTAAACTTACATCTCTTATATCATTTCATTATATATTTGTGCGCTTGTTTGTTATTGTAGGTTTTACACTCCTTTCAATGCATATTCCAGGAAATCAGAAACTGTGTGTGTTTTACTCACCATTTTATTTTATCCTCAGCAATTAACACAGTGCCTAGCACTTGGCAAATGTTCTTTATATATATATATATATATATATACACACACACACACACACACATATATATATATATATACACACACACACACACACATAGAAAGACACACACACTGAATAAATGTGTGTGTGTAATATATATATTCATATATATATATATATATATATATATATATATATATGAATGGAAATAATGGGAAAAGCTTAAGATCTATTAAGTAAATCTTCACTAGATGAAGTCCTGTTAAGAAATTAAAAGATTATGCATATTAAGCTTCACTTACATTTGTAAATCAGAAAAACAGAACTGTCACCTCAGACACGCATATAGAGTAAGGAGAAGGGAAGTTAACACATCATATAAAGGATTCTGACTATACAAAACATATTCAAGGGCAACCTAATGTTCAACATAAATAACCTAGAGAAAGTTACCACAAAATACTAAATTGAAAAACAGAATGATAGCATACAACTCAGAATTTTCTATTATAGAATCAAGTATAAAATTAAAATACTAGTGCATAATTAGCATAGAATGCAGTGAGAAGTGGCTGTAATAAACACGATGAGAAAACCTTACGAACAGATCTAACTCACTGAAAAACATGAAGTTTTGAAATGAAGAGACTAAATAGGATGAAACACATGATGAACAATCGAAGAAAATTACAAGGAAAGTAAATACATACAAGCAAACATAATAGGAACACAGCAATTCACATTTCAAAGTAAGGAAAATGAGACCTAAGACTGATGGTCATTAATACCAATAATCAACATTGTTCTGAGTGTTTAAAGAAAATGATAAAAAATACTTGTTAGAAAATGGACACAAAGTTATCATTCTGCTAAAGTGATATTATCCTAGAAATTCACGTTGAGAACTGTAAAGGTCTGGAGATTTTAATGTGCTTGCCACAAGTTCATAGACTCTGGCAGAAGCTAGGCTACTCCTGAGTCAGAGACAAAGAACTTTTTATAGTGAGATGACATGCAGCCTGAGTTCCATGTTTGCCTCAGTTCCTCTAGCCTCCTGAGTCCCCTCAGTGTGATGTGAAGTGGCCCCAGATAGATTCTGCACACAAAGTGGGTTTGTGTTACAGCTGAGGAGGCAGACTTAGGAAACCCCAGTCTTCTAAAGGAAGCTTCTAGCAAATCTTCCCAATCTTTGATGCAGAGGGAGCTAATATCTTTATTTTTCTGGGAAGTAAACAAATCTGGCTTATGCCCTAGAACAGGGGTTCCCAACCTTTTTATACCCTGGAGCGCATTCTAAAATATCGGTAGGGCAGTGGGCACCAGCTATTTCTAAGGATATTTATTATTGAACAAGAATAAAAAATAATAAACAAAAATAATTTTAAAATAATACATTTATTGTACAAATTATATACACACAAAGAAACATATATACAAAACGTAATACAAAGTAAATAAAAAACACGTATAATAAAATCATTTAAAAAAACATTAAAAAAAACAATCTGTCAGTGTGATCTTTGGCATTGCATTTCACTGGCCAGTGCCTCATAATTAGGAGAGTATGACGACAACCCTGTTAGCAAACAATTATTAAGATGCTCATAGGTAAGTCGAGATCTATATCATGATTTTATTAAATTCATATTTGAAAACAAAGATTCGCATAAATACGTTGACCCGAAAAACGATTTGATTTTATATGCCGCTTTTATTTAAAATGGGAACCTTTCTTTGTCGACTATGTTCCATAAGTCCTCTGATATTAAGGATTTTAGCAAAATATCATTCTTAAGGTTCAAATTTTCTAACTCTAGTTCTTCTGCTTTCCCCTGAACAAGGTCTGCAATACATGCAGCTAGTTCTATTACATTTATTTGGCAAGTAAAAGGATTGATACAGAAGGAGACAATTGGCTCGATATTTGTAAACTGCAGAAATCTCTCTTCAAACTGTTTTTGAAGCACTTGAAGGGTCTCAATAAATAATGACACGTTTAATTCATTGTTACCTAGCATTTTCCTCATATATGGGAAGTGCACGAGAGACTTGATATGCAGATGTGATAT